>CM074488.1:1375963-1429100 GCA_037389245.1 Oryzias sinensis
TCAGATGAGGTCAGACGGGGTCCGACAGTTTAAATGGGGTCAGATGGGGTCAAACGGGGTCGATGGGGTCAGACGGGGTTAGATGGGGTCAGACAGTGTAAATGGGGTCAGATGGGGTCGGATAGGGTCAAACGGGGTCAGATGAGGTCAGACGGGGTCCGACAGTTTAAATGGGGTCAGATGGGGTCAAACGGGGTCGATGGGGTCAGACGGGGTCGAACGGGGTCAAATGGGGTAGAACAGGGTCAGATGGGGTCGAACGGGGTCAGACGGGGACAGATGGGGTCAGACGGGGTCACATGGGGTCAGACGGGGTCAGACGTAGGCCTTGGCACTACTGCTGTCTGAAGCGGGAGCGGCTCTGTAGATGCTCGGGCCCCTGCTGCTCCTGGGGAGGTACAACGCCCTGCAGGAGAAAACCACAGCAAACACATGAAAGTCAGTAGAGTGGGGGGCATTTTGCCGCCTGGGGGGCAAAAGAAGCTTGATGTGGACGGGTGTTTACTGTGTAGTGGTCCCCCCACAGGTGGAGCAGCACAGCATGGACCCCCCTAGAATGGCCAGTCCCGCCGCCGCCCAGCCCAGGTACAGACCAGTTCCCAGCTCGAACCTGCAACACAAACGTGGTGAGCAGCAGCAACGTAGACCCAACCCCGACCCCCCACCCGGTGCCGCACTGACCGCATCCCCGGGTACAGCGGGTTGTAGAAGTCCTGGATGACTCTGGCGGCGTACCAGGAGATGGCGGTGAGCGTCAACACACCTGGGGGAGAGCAGGAGTGGTCAGTGCCGCCCCACACTGGCCCTTTACGCGGCGGTCAGGCTGATAGTCACCTGACAGCAGGAACAGGACCCCCCCGCTCAGAGCCACCTGCTCCTTGACCTTCTCCGACGTCCGGCCGATCTTGGTGCACTTCAGTCCGAGGATGGAGACCACAATTGCGACGAGTCCGAGCAGCAGCGACAGGATCATCAGAGCTCTGCAGGTCTGGATGTGGGCTGCGTTTGCCCCCCGGGGCAGAAAACAAGAACAGAGGGGATTATGGGGCTTTTGCTCATCACAGCCAATGAGGAACCTCGACTTCAGGAGAAGGTTGGGGAGCACAGGTTCCAAACCACGAACACCAGGAGCTTCAAACCAGACTGCAGGTTCTGGAGAAGCTCATCAGAAGGTCCAGGGAGGGGCTTCAGAACCAGAGGAGAACCGGGGACCACAGGACCGGATCCTCTGAGTGGATCTTCATCGGGAAGCTTCGTTTGAGAGCAGCGCTCAGAAACTCCAACCCTCAACCGTTCAGACGGTCACACGTCTGTGAGCAGAACCGAGGCCCCGGCCTCCCCTGGTCTGGAGGATGTCCTGTCCTGATCCAGCTTCCTTCACCGTTTCTCGGTGGGGGTCCAGGTCAGACAGATCCTGTTCAGACAGGGGGTCCAGGTCCAGGAAACTGGACCTGGACCTGGACCCCCTGTCCTGGTTCTGTCTGAACTTTTCACGTGGTCTGGCTGTATCTGCAGACTCTGGTGGTCTGGGAGTAGAGACCTCCTTCAAGCCATGGAGAAGGTCAGAACATCTGAGGGAACACAGAGTCGGTGCGAGGAACCGCTCACCTGACAGTCCCAGGACCGTCTTGAACTTGCTGCACTGGACCGACCCCAACGCCGTGGCGGCGCAGCTCATCCACAAACCCTCAAACTGCCATTGGCTGGTGGTGACCGCCTCCACGTGACTCTTCATCTTCCACGTGTGCGAGGAGGTACTGCTGGACTGCAGACACCAGGACAGCACGCCCAGAACCAGACCCACCAGCTGCAGGCCCACCGCCATGACGCCCGACGTCCTCAAACTCACCTCAGGTCACCTGGAAACAAGGAGCGGTTGGTGAAGGTGATCTGATGGCGAATCCATGGAGGCTCTTCTGCAGAAGCAGTTCTGACAGTCGGAGCAGACGTGGATCCAACACAGAACCTTCAAGCCCTGATGAAGACTCTGGATGAAGGTCTTCACCTCTTTGATTGTGTTCTCAGCCTGAAGCTGCTTGAAGCCGAGACGATTTTTTCAATTTGGAACTGAAACTAAGCAGAAATAGAAAAAGCTGAGTCATGGAAACGTTATGGCGGTTTCCTTCACAGGTTCCGTGTGGCGGGAAAACAGGGTTTTACAGCCATTGACCGTATCAGAGACCTGGACTGAGCCAGTCATCCACTGAAAATGGTTCATTCCAGCTGCAACCAAATGAAGTCAATTCATCGCCATTTTTTCCCCAATACCAGCGCCGCCATGTTGGAGCCAGGAGCCGTCAGTAAGCAGTGATTGGTCCGAGTCGGTCTGAGTCATCGTTTCTCTGGCAACCATTCCTACCAACCATTATTGAGGTTTTAGGAGGGCCACGCCCCTACCACTTTAAAATGGGCTACACAAAATCTGTCAATCATTTTGAACGTTGGCTGTTGGAACACCAGGGGGCGGGGCCACTCAGTCCACTTCTCAGATACAGTCAATGGAACAAACTCATACAAGACAAGAGTCATAAATAAAATAACTAAAATTCTAAGTTGAATTCTGTGGGACATTTTATTCTGAAAAAACTGTTTCCTGTCTTCTTTCCAATGATGGGTTTTTGTTTCAGTGAAACTAAGCTACAGTTTCCGACTGAAACTCTATTTTTTTCTGAGTTTACGGCTTGTTTTTTCAGAAAAGCTGAATTTGTCTAGTAAACTAATTCTGTGTTTTTTTTCAGGTTTGCATGCTTTGACGCTCATACAGTGGTGTTTCTCATTGTTTGTCTAACAAATTCTGCAGCTTCTTTTCTGTGAAGCTTCTACATCACTGGTGCCAATTCAGGAAGAAGATCCAATGTGGTGGAACCCAGGTCGAGTCGGGTCCAACAGAACCTGGAAGGGTAAACGCTGGAAAATGAGGTTCGGTTCTGCAGGAGGAAGAACTTTACTCTGAAAGGGTTCATCGCAATCAAAGCTTCCTGCTGGTTTCTAAATCTAATTTTGGTCCGAACAGAAACTACAGGACCAAAGAACTGAAGTTCTGGTATTGTTTCCACATCCATGTTCTCGTCACGCCTGAGGAATTGAACCCTCGTGATCGTAGCGCTCGTCTGAAGGAGTAACTTCACGTGAGAACATGGAGTTCTAGAGTCTGTGGTTCTCTGGTCATTTTTGGTGTGAACCGCCAAACGCTGACCTCCTACTGAAGGTCCGGAGCAGAGCGGTCCGGTTCCGCTCCAGCCTGAGCTCCTCGGCTTCTCACTTTTCTCTGGCAGAAAGGGACTCGGATCACGTCTTACCTTCTGCTTACGGAGCTCCGCTCTGGTCTGCAGCTCGGGTTCCTGCGTTTGGCGGTCTGACTGGACCCGCGGCGCTGGTGGACTCCGACCTCTGAACACACATCGGTATCGACCTCCAGGAATGCCAGTTTCACCTGCAGCGGTTTGCTGGTTTTGGCTCCAACAGCAGTTTCAGCTGAACCGTCCGGTTCTGCCTCAGTAGAACCAGGAAGAGAACCTGGGAGCAGATGTGAGGGAGGCAGCAGCAGAGAAACCTGTCGGTTCTTCAGGACCCAGATGGAACCGTTGGTGGACTTCAGACTGACGGCAGTGTTTGTCCCAAAGTTTCTGTTTGCTCTGGGACAACTTTGACTGAGTCCCCCCCAAAGCACAACACGGCTGAGCGTCAGCGCCATGTAGAACACAGGAACGACCCAGAACCCAAATGTAGTGGAGCGAAAGTTCTTCACGTTCCGGAGAACCATGGTGTGGTTCCTCCAGGAGAACCTGCTTCCTTCGTCCAGAACCATCAAAGCTGTCATTAAGAAGCTCTGGTTCTGATCAAAACAGCTTCAGCTCCCAGAACCAGCATTTCGGTTCTTACTAGCAGAACCCTCTAAACCCGCTTGACTCAGAACTCAACATTTTTACAGACAAACAGACGAAAACATTTAGATCCTTTTAAGCTTTTATTTTGAAAAGACAACCAACAGTCATAAATAGACGAGCTGAGGAGGTGGAGCTCTGAGACGGATCCATTCTTTGGTCAAACCAGAACTCAGCTGACGAGGAAGAACCACATTCAGGAGAACTTCCAGAGTTTGTTCTAGTGCAAACACAGACGAGTCCGTGATCTTCCACCAGGATCCTAAACAGTTTTTTCGGCGTTGCGCCTTCATTCAGAACCGACAGTCCGGCGTTCACGGCGTCTACACGGCTCCTCCCCCTGCTCCTCCTCCTCCTCCTCCTCCTCGCGTCCTCAGATCGTGCCAAAGTTTCACAAAAGGTTCTCGGTTCTTCCAGATGAGTTCATGACCAAACAGGATGTACCAGCTGGAAAGAGGCGGAGTCAGGTTAGAGAAACGCCCGGATCCAACACTGACACCTACAGGACACTCAGAGAATGGCTCCGGAGAACCACAGAACCACCGTTCTCTGGGTTCTTCCCTGAGAATTTCAGGATGATGACAATTCAAAGACAAGTTTGTTAAAAACATCCCAGAATAATTCTGAGGAAACATGAGTGACAAATGAAAACCTGCCGTGGGTTTGCTTTTGCGCCACGCTGAGCTCCAATTGGTTCAAAAGGTTTTAGGGAGAAAAGAACATTCTGAACATAAAGAGGCGAGGCTGTGAGAGGAGGTCGCCATCACAAAGCTCTGCAGATGTCTGCGTTCTGTTTGGCCGGATGAAGACCTTCACCAGCAATGATCTTCATCATTTAGCAACGACTAAGAAAACGATGGAACCTTTAGGACCAGAGAAGGAAAGTCTATGTAGAAACGTTTCTTTTTTGTCGTGACATCACAAAAGCCATATCATGACATCACAAAAACCGTCTTATGACATCACAAAAACCGCCTTATGACATCACAAAAACCGCCTTATGACATCACAAAAACCGTCTCATGACATCACAAAAACCGCCTTGTGACATCTTAAAACAATCTCACGTCACTGAAACCGGAGCGTCGTGGTCAACTGAAGGCGGCGTCTGATGGAGGTGGGAGAAGGAGGAAGAGGTGAAGATCAGCTGATCCTCAGACTCACATTCCAAACAAGGCTCCTCCTAAATGAGCAGCGTGGTCAAAGAACTTCCATCCCAGCACCAACCCGGCCGTATCCATGGCAACGATGGCCTTCAGAGCCTGAGGAGCAAACAAAGGTGATGGATGTGAAAGGAGGCGGGGCTTAAGAGGACAAAGAAGGAGGGGGGGAGGGGTTGTTACGTTGGCAGCGGTGAAGGTGAACATGGGGAGGAAGATGATAGCCAGCTTAGCTTCAGGCATTTTGGTGCAGACAACAGCCAGGATGGTCATGATGGCTCCAGACTGAAAACACAGAACACACCCACCTTTGGTTTGGGGGCGGGGCTTATACAAGTCTCAGCAGGATCCTCAATAGCCGCCTAGCTCCCGATCGGCTGTGTGGTCTCCGCCAGCAGTTGCTATGGTTACCAGGAAGTGGTACCTACACTTACCTCAGGTTTGAAAAGGGTACAGAGTGGAGCCAGGTGAATTCAACAGGTAACCACTAGACGGCCAGTTTCACATCCAGTCTCTGTTGACAGCAGTTTCTCCAACTTCACATCAGAAATACATAAATTTACGTCTGGATGCCGTTTTCACCTCCAGGACCAACCAACTGGATCTAAATCTCTGAGATGGAAAATTATGCTAAAATGTGGGCGTGGCCTTTTGACTGACAGCCTCAGCTCTAGAACAAACGTCTTTCATCTCCAGGGGAGACCCGCCCATTTTTGCACAGGTAGGACATCCTGTGTCGAGCACAGAACTCAGAAGAGCCCAAAAGCAGGCAAAGGGGTCCGGTTCCCCGAACCCTCAGGGTTCTGGACCGTCCAGCAGCAGCCGCTGTGAGCTTTACCCAGGCATGAAGGAGGACCAACACTTCCATTCTTAATTCTAGAAGGTTCTCCTGGTTCTGCTGCTCTCCTCAGCACCACATCTACTTCAGGAAAAGTTCTGCTCACCGCTCCCAGAGACGGGCCGAACCTCCCCGTGGCCATCTTACCCACGTAGCTGACGAAGGAGGAGACGACACCTGGACACAGGAAGGCATGGTTTCCATGGGAATGCGGCTTGTTGTCATGGTAACTTCAGTCAGGACGCCTGCAGCGACACGGCGGTCCTTCTCACCTGCCGACAGGTAGACAGCCATGAACTGCTCCCGGCCCAGCATGGAGACGGCGCTGCTGGAGAAGCTCCAGAGGACGTACATGTTGGCAGCCATGTGGAAGAAGGAGAAGTGGCTGAAGGTGGAGAGGAGCATCGGGAAGCAGAGGTTCTCTGGTGGGACAGACGGTGGTTAAAACGTCCCCGCTGGAACTGAACGCACCGCAGGAAGAGGAGGGGCACACTCACTGGAGGCGGGGTTGGAGGTGAAGTACTTGACCATGGAGCGCTGCAGGGACGGGACTCGCCAGCACAGGAAGACGGCGGCGTTGACGGCGATGATTCCTGAAGAGGACCAGAACATTTATCCAACAGCAGGTCTGTCTGAGCAGAAACTCGGGGAAAACATCCAGTCAGCAACGTCTGACTGAAGCTCGAGGGGCGGAGCTGGTTAGATGGCTTTGAAAAGACCAGGGGCCTCATTTCTAAATGTTGCGTACGCACAAAAGAAGGCGTACGCCACTCTCTACGCAATAGTTGAGATTTATAAAAAGCAAACTTGAGGGGAAAATGTGCGGTCCTCCACGCTCTGACCCAGGCGTACGCACAAAAACGGGTGAAATGAGAAACGGCGACACCGTCGGCAGATGGAAGAAACACGTGAAAGTGACAGTGACAATCCTGCCTCTCAGAAATAACATGACGACTTCACTAAGCAAGTCTGACAATTAACAGCTACACCAACACCCGTTTGATCGATCAGCAGTGAAACAAACAGAAAAGATCAAACTAAAATTACAACAGAAATTCAAATGAACAGATATTTGCAGAAAGAAAAGTGAAATATGTTCTACAATATTGGCATGTTGTCCAATTCATCCTCATAAATAATATAGTCAACAAAACGAAATAATGTCCAAAACTGATATTCTCCTCAGTGTGTCCGTCTGGAGGAGCAGATATAGGTGCAATTAGACGGACAGACGTATTAATTGTCCACTGGGGAAAGTTGTTTTCATATTAAAACATTTCTTCATAAGCTATGGAATTATGGTATTGGAATGGAAGAATTCAGAGTGAACGCATCTTTAGACAGCAAGAAGACTTGCTGACAAACGAGGACGAGTGGCTTATGAGCCGGTTCTGACTTCCTCCAGCCGTCCTGTTGGACCTCTGCGGGCTTTTGGGCCCGGCGTTACAGAGGAGCACTCGGAGGAACCACGCGTGTCACCCGGTGCATCTGGCACTCCGGTGCCCCCCATGGTGTGCCAGACGTTTTTTATGCCTGGACTTTAATGTCCGACCATTTCTTTTTTATTTCGGCCACGGTCCGAGGTTGTGAGGCTACAGCATTTACGGCGTCTGCCACCGTCTGCCGCTCACGTGCCTTTTTGGCATTAGTAATGTCCACACTGTGCCTCCAGACAACACTTTTCTCCTCTTTTCCACCTCGCCAACGATGACTTCTACTTCACATTGAGTGACGTTACGTTTCTTTGATTTCCTCTCTGTGTTTGCCATGGTTTCCCAATCAATGAATATTCATTTGTGGGCGTTTCACGGACTATCTATGGTCAACTATGGGCGTGTCATGAAGCCGCAAAGGCTGCGCAGCATTTAGAATCGGTTGGGATTTATTAAGGGAAAGATGCGTAGGAGGTGCGTGTGCACGGTTTTATAAATCTGAATATTTCTGTGCGTACGCACGTCCTATGTTTCATCCGTACGCCACTTCTGACGCAAATCCTACGCAAAGTTTTATAAATGAGGCCCCTGATCTGTCACTGCAGTGTTGAGGACTCTGCAGGACTCTAGACCTGGACCTGCAGGACTGTAGACCTGGACCTGCAGTACATAAGACCTGGACCTGCAGGACTCCAGACCCGGACCTGTAGGACTCTAGACCTGGACCTGCAGGACTCTAGACCTGGACCTGCAGGTCTCTAGACCTGGACCTGCAGGTCTCTAGACCTGGACCTGCAGGACTTTAAACCTGGACCTGCAGTACATAAGACCTGGACCTGCAAGACTCCAGACCCGGACCTGCAGGACTCTAGACCTGGACCTGCAGGACTCTAGACCTGGACCTGCAGGACTGTAGACCCGGACCTGCAGGTCTCTGGACCTGCAGGACTCTAGACCTGGACCTGCAGGTCTCTAGACCTGGACCTGCAGGTTTCTAGACCTGGACCTGCAGGACTTTAAACCTGGACCTGCAGGACTTTAGACCTGGACCTGCAGGACTCTAGACCTGGACCTGCAGGACTCTAGACCTGGACCTGCAGGTCTCTAGACCTGGACCTGCAGGACTCTAGACCTGGACCTGCAGGATTCTAGACCTGGACCTGCAGGATTCTAGACCTGGACCTGCAGGATTCTAGACCTGGACCTGCAGAATTCTAGATCTGGACCTGCAGGAGCACCAGAGCAGAGCGGCTACTCTTGCATCCACAGACGCTCCTGAAGGAACAGGAGAACGTGCTGGAGGTTCTCAGTGGCAACGGGAAAGGTAACGGAAGCAGGTAAAAGGCAGGTGGACTCACCTGTGACGGTCCTCTGGCCTTCACTTAAGCTGTTCCACCATTGGTTCACCTGGAAATCAAGCAGCCAATCAGAGGCCTCCTCTTGAGGAGCTCAAAGAAAAGCTCCGATGGACCAGGTTCGGTTCTTGCCTCTTTGCGGAGGTCGCCCCGTTTCTGCGGGCGGACTTTATCCAGCCAATCGGTTCGGATCTCGTCGAAGTAGCCCTGGACTCGGGACTTCAGAGACTCGTACTGCCAGACGGCCGCCGCGCCGAAGGAGCAGCCTGTAAACTGACCTGGAGTTAGTGACATCCACCTGGAGGTCGTCCCGCGTCAGACGGGGTGCGCCACCTACCCCCACCGTGAAGAGGAAGGGCTTGGCCAGCCGGCCGAAGGCCCGCGGACGGCTGGGCGGAGCCTGCTGCTCCCAGTGAGGCGGGGGCGTCCGGCGCTGAACCGCGGCCTCAGGGGGCTCGGTGTGGGCGGGGCTGAGCTCCTCCTCCGCCTTCCTGCTTTCCGGTTTCTTGGAGGCTTTTTTGAAGCCGCACCTTTGCTGGAGGCTGTGAGGCCACCTGCAGGACAGACAGAGAACCGCGGCGTCAGGGAGGAGCAGCAGGAGGAGCCACAAACACCGCCATTACCGGACCGAACCAGAACCACGCCAAGATGCTTAACCAGAGCAAACAGGGGAAAAAAACAGAGTTCAGGTGGCAGCTCAGCTGACACACACCGCCAAAATAAAAGTTTGTGTTCGTGGAAAAAAGTTTCTCCTTTTTTTTTTTTTTTTTTGCTTTTTTCACATTTCTGTGGGAAAAATCGACGACTTGGATTCAAAACCCCAAATTATTGGGAACTGACCACAGAAAATGTTTAGAATTTTCAAGTCCAAAAATGATTAGAAAGTTTAAAACATCAAAAGATAAAGTTATTTAAAAGAAATCAAAGCACTCTGACGATTTATATGCTTTAAAATTACATAAATAAACAAGTTTTATGATAAAAGAATAAAACTACTCAGATCAGAAAACATTTTACATACATTTAAATATTTATATACTTTTACTCTCCAGGATTTTAAGTCTCTAATCTTTAATTGTAAATTAAACTCTCACCAATGTAAAATACATGTACCATATATAGGTTTATGGTATAGTCGCCTACGTTAAACTTTTACGTCTTTAAGTCGGCAATAGCTATAGTCTTATATAAGTTTGAGATATTTGGTAATTTTATGTATTCATACTCTGAATGCATTAATTTGTATTCCTGTCTTATTTCTCTGGTGTTATTCTCGCAAACTTTTTTCCGTAATAATAAACTTCTTCTAAAATAATTGGTTTTATTTTTCTGCCGGTTCGGAATGGCGGTACGTGAATCCCGTTCCAACGGTTCCGGTTCGGTTTAAGGATCTCTCTGTCATTTCTATCTCGGACCTTCATGTTTTGTTTTTATCCCTCAGCCGGAAGTGGAAACTTTACAAAAATTAAGGCCAAAGCGGAGCCACGAACAGCGGGACAGAGGCTCCTCCTAGGCCGGGACCGGAGGCTCCTCTCCCGCTGCGGGGACTCACCTGCCTCCCCCTCCGGTCAGCCTCCAGAGAGCGGAGCAGCTCCTCCACGCCATCCTGAACGAACCCGGTCCGTTCACGCAGTCCGACCGGAAACTCGCATCGGGTCATTGAGACGAAGACGACAGCGCGACAGCGCCACCTGCCGGATGGGAGGTAAAGCAAAGACGTCATTGTCATTATTGTAAAAAGTTATTTTCTCCACAAAAAACAAAATTATAAGGAGAGGAAAACATACAAAACCTAATGAGAATTTTCAAGTCATGAAAATGATGTATTCTTTGTTTTCATCAAAAGGTCTATTCAAAGAAAAATTTAATAAAATTTAAACAAAAGGTCAGAGCTTCAATTTATAAAAACAAACAACAGATATTCCTTAAAAACTAAAACCAAAAGAGAGAATTCTGGAGATGTTAAAAATAAAAAATAAAGTGTCAGAATTCCTCTAAAAGCCTGGAGTCTGTGTGGAAGAAGTCAGTGTTTGAAAAAATGATCATAAACGTTAGAAGTCTCAATAAAGGAAAAATACAGTTTGGATTGTGAGAAGCTGAACGTAGTTATGCATCAAAAGTGACCGTCTACCTCGTCTCTGCTCCTGGCTGTGGTTCCTGTCTCCAGCTCGACTCGCGCCCCCGACTGTCCCCCCAACTCCAGCTGGATGAAGCTCGTCTGCTGGACTTTAAATATGTAGTTGTAGATTTAGACAAGTTAATTCTTCTCTAAGAGTCCTGGTAAATCGCCTGTCCGTTAAATAATCTAATTTGCTGCCCCCCTGCATGGATCTGATTTGGAATTTCAAAATAAGGCTCAAGTGAAATCTGGTTGTAGTACGGTGTTACCATACAGGTATGATGCCTACAGGTATGATGTCAACAAAGTCTTGAGACTATTCTAGGCAAATGACTCTGTGAAAACGATCAGTTTTTCTTTTACACATAACTCAACATAAGGCAATAACGTATTTATAACTGATTTCAATTGGGTTTTATATTGAAATTCCACATCAGATCCGTCTGAAAAACTTTTTTGTGACATCACCAGGTGAGACACCATCAGTGAGAAGTGCCATGCCTTGTAGCAATAACGCATTTATACCTGGGGTTCGTGTGTGTACACATCCATTGATTGACAGTTCTTACACTTTGCTTTTACTTTAAAAAGAAGTCCCACTTGCTGTTACCGCAACGCACGGAAGAAAGCGGCACACCGTTTTTGAGAGAGGGCTCACGTGACAGCCGTCCCACGAAAGAGGGCTGGCTGACACCGGTGCGGCGGAGACAACAACAGTAACAACCTGATGTTTTTTCTTTAAAATCTCCTTGTGAGGAGGGCTTTTGTTTTGAAGGCGCCAGGCAGCGGAAGTGGCGCAGCAGCTTCCGCCACTTGTGTCGGTGTGGTTCGGCTCAGCTCGGCTTGGTCCAGAGCGGCGGCAGCTAGCGCGGTAACGGAGCCGGACGTTCGTGAGAGACCGTGACGGAAGCATGGCGGCCCCGGCTGTGTCGGCGGGCAGCCTCGGGAACAGCCCCACCGCGGCCGCCGGGAGGCTGCCGCACGGCGGCGGGCCCGACCTGGACTTCAGGTCGGGGGCCCGGATGGAGGACCTGAACCGGCTGATCCAGGAGTTCAGCAAGCACGACCAGCGGGAGTACGACGACCAGCGCGCCCTGGAGATCCACACGGCCAAGGACTTCATCTTCTCCATGCTGGGTGAGGGCGGGGCTTTGCCGCGGGAGGGGCCGGTAAACAGACCGCATGATGATCATGATGCTGCCGCGACGCCGGGACCCCCGCTGCGGTCCGACAGGCTTTTGTTTTGGAGGGGGGCAGGAGGAGCTGCTGCAGACGGGTCAGGTTCTGTAAAGGTGCTGGTTCTGGAGACCCTGCGGGTGTTTCTGGACCTGTGAGGTGCTTTTGGTTCTGAAAGAACATCCTAGGATCTTTTATCAGAAATGTTTCATAAACTGATGAGGGTGAGGAGTTCTTTACACTTCTTCACCTGATGGTGAGGAGGAGGAGTCTTCTCCTCTTCCTCACCTGCTGCTCCTCTTTCTGAACCTCACTGGCGCCGCGGTTCCACCGCTAAAATGAGGACTTTGGGTCAGATTGTGATGAAAATTAGCAGGTGCTGCTGCAGACACCTGAGGGTTCTGACAGAACCGAGCCAGGAAGCAGTGATGCTGCTGGGCGTCCTGCAGGAGTGACGGAGCGGGTGGTTCTGCTCCTCCGGAACCGGGACGTCTGCCTGAGGATCAGTCGAGAGGTGGGATGCTGCATCTGACCTTTGACCCCTCATGTCAGTCCAGCGGGATGTGGATGACGCCTCATGTTAGATATGGAGACCACGCCCCATACGCTGCAGAGACCACGCCCCCATACGCTGCAGAGACCACGCCCCCATACGCTGCAGAGACCACGCCCTCATGGGTTTGAATTGTGGGGCTTTGAGGGGCAACAGGAGACCGGATGAGTCAGGGGCAGCGAGGTTTGTGGTTCCACTGCAGAAAAAGTCAAAGAGAAACGTTCTGCTGCCGAGCTGCAAGTTCCAGGTTCACACCGGGCATGTGTGGACGCGCTGAACGCTAAAGAACGCGCTGAATGCTGAATGCGATTCAAGCGTGTCTTCATGGTGAATCTGCTCCAGGCTTTCTCTGTCTCAGCTCCATTCCGATAAAAGAACGACTCGTAGAATTCCAGCCGGACACGAACCGCGTTTCTCTTCCATGATCGATTTTAGTGACGCCATCCATACGTCACTACTAAGGCTGCATGATATTAATGATCAATATTGCCATGACGATGTAACTGGCAACGCGTAATAGCAACTTAGGATCTGCAATTCCAGAAGAGAAAGCAGGGCTGATGCTATATTGCTGAATCAAAATGAAACTTAAAAGAAATGATCAAAGTTGAGCATAAATAAAGTGAAAACAGCACAATAACAAAAAGATATGATCGTGAAAAATGCCAGAGCCGGGTATCGAACCAGCGAGCTTCCACCAAGGATTCCCCATTTATTTGAATGGAGGCAGAAATCCTGCAATTTCTGGAAAAGTTCAGGGATTTGAAGGAGCAAAAGTCACAGCTGGAAAAAGCTGAAAGAGCTGAATAGTTGAATGAATAAAATAGATGAAACATTGTGGGAGGAGCTAAGCGCCAAAAATGGATGAAGATACTAGAATAAAGAAAGAGAAAACAGGAAAATAATGACTGAATAGTTTATAGTATTCAACCAATTAGCTTCCAAATGCCCCTCGTCTACATAGAAGGAGAACATCTGACAGAAAACGGCTCCATCTGATTGGTCAAATGCATAAACAGATTTATTTAAAAATGTTAAATACTTCAAGTAGCCATAGAATTGTTTTGGCACATTAAAGGGAACCATTTATTGCAGTTTTCTTTTACGGTGTGGGTTTTGCACAGCCTGACATCACGATGATGATAAATTTGCTATTTCTGGCCTGAAAACGGACGTAGTGACACACTTTTGAACGTGGGGGCCCGAAGCGTGCGCATGTGTGTGTTTCCGTAGACTTTCTTTGTGTTTGCTTGAACGGCGTTGCCGAGGTGGGTGTGAACGCCCCATTAGGTATGGAGTCCTATACTGTTCATAATTAAATAAATAAATATTTAATTCAATAAATAAATAAATATGACCTCATGCAAATACACAATCAACCAATAAATCTCTCATAAATATATAAAAAGATCATGAAATTGTGAAAAACCTGCACACTGATTTTAAATTAGCCATTATATTATTCAATATATTTCATTTTGCTTTAAAAACCTGTTCATTATTTTAAAACAGCATTTTAAAATATTCATTTTAATCATGTTGAATATTATTATAATTCTGTATTTTTTTAGAATCTCGTATTTCAAAATCAATATTTTCCAAAGTAGCTTTGTTTTTATTTCATGCAGAGCTTTTTCATGAGAATAGGTCTGTCTGTCAATCAGTGAAAGTGGGCGGGATCTAAACACTCATTGGCTCATCCATGGAAATCGACTCATATTCCTCGATACCCGCTCAGCGGTGTGCCAGTCAGAGAGATGACGTATTTCAGCGATATCTGCACGGCTTTGCTGACATTAAAGATCAAATAGAGACAAACAATCTGTCTGCTGCAGAAGATGCAAACATGGACGACTCTGTTTTTGTAGTTTGAGGGTTTGTGTGGACCAAACCACAGAGGAGCTCCGGCCGTCCACATCTTTCAGTCCCCGGTTGAAACATTCTTCATTCTTACGACATTCACTCAGAGCTCACATCGTGCCTGATGTCGGCTGCAGGAGGTGAGCTGGCGGACCGACAGTCAGACCAGGCAGCTGCGCAAAGCGGGACAAGCCTGCTGAGGCCTCCTGAACCTTATATTTTTCTATTTTCATTGAGACAATGATTATAATCAGGTCCTTTGGTTTTATTTTTCCCTCTCAGGGAAATGTTGAACCTTTCCTGGGATGACGTTTCTGACATCTTAACACTCTCCATGTACATTGAGCATCCATGCATTGTTACTGAGATAAGCACAAGCAACCGCTCCATGTGGCTATAAGGATAAAAACATTAGCTTGTAGCTCCTCCCACACACATGGTGCGTTTATTGAACTCCAGTTCATAGAAGCTTAGTGGAACTCCAACAGCCACCCAGCCTAACTACTAGATGTTTATGAGAAGTTGAAAATTGCCAAACCGTCCACAAAACCACCTGAATTATGCACACTCGCCCAAAGCCACTTTTATCCGCAAATTTAGAACAAAAACTGCCCAATTTCTGGTAACACTGTGGATGTGTTGAGGTGCATACTCCCCCTAGTGTTGAGGAGTGAGCATCGCGCCGTCACGTTCACTAAAGCATCTTGGATCGATGTAGTCAGGGTGCTGCTGCTCATGTCTGAGTAAAGGAGTAGCCAATCACAAAAGTGTCTCCGCCTTGTCTGGTTTGATTGACAGACAGACCCATTCTCCTGAAAAAGCTCTACATGAAATAAATACGCCATTGTGAAAAACAGCAACATGAAATAAAAACAAAACTACTTTGGAAAATATTGATTTTGAAATATGAGCTGAAAAAAGACGTAAAATTTTAATATATTCCACATGAATAAAATGAATATTTTAAAATGTTGATTTAAAATAATGAACATGTTTTTAAAGCAAAATGAAATATATTGAATAATATAATGGCTAATTTGAAATCAGTGTGCAGGTTTTTCACTATTTCATGATCTTTTTATATATTTATGAGAGATTTATTGGTTGATTGTGTATTTGCATGAGGTCATATTTATTTATTTAATTAAATATTTATTTATTTAATAATGAACAGTATAGGCTCCATAATTAGGAAGTGACGGTTTCTTCAAAGGTTCCTGTCCCGTGCTGTGTCTGAAACCCGAGTAAAACCGGAAGAACCCGTCCTCTGACCGGGTCTCTCCTCTGCTCTGTTTCAGGGATGGTCCAGAAGCTGGACCAGAAGCTGCCAGTGGCCAACGAGTACCTCCTCCTGTCGGGTGGTGTCCGCGAGGGTGTGGTGGACATGGACCTGGACGATCTGAACGTCTACGCCCGTGGCACAGACTACGACATGGACTTCACCCTGCTGGTTCCGGCGCTCAAACTCCATGACCGGAACCAGCCGGTGACCCTGGACATGAGGCACTCGGCTCTGGGTCACTCGTGGCTCAGCCTCCGCCTCTTTGACGAAGGAACCATCAACAAGTGGAAGGACTGCTGCACCATCGTGGACCACATCAACGGCACCACCAACTACTTCTTCTCTCCAACGCTGGTGGCAGACTGGTTCTACCAGTCCATCTCTCTGGTGCTCCTGGAGGTGCAGAAGAAGCCCCAGAGAGGGATGCCAAAGGTGGAGAAGGTGGAACGGAACGGAACCATCATCTCGGTGATCCTCGGCGTGGGCAGCAGCCGGATGCTGTACGACATCGTCCCCGTGGTGTCGTTCAAAGGCTGGCCGGCCGTGGCTCAGAGTTGGCTGATGGAGAACCACTTCTGGGACGGGAAGATCACAGAGGAGGAGGTCATCAGCGGCTTCTACCTGGTCCCCGCCTGCTCCTTCAAGGGCCGCAAGGAGAACGAGTGGCGCCTGTCGTTTGCTCGCAGCGAGGTGCAGCTGAAGAAATGCATCTCGTCCAGCCTGATGCAGGCGTACCAGGCCTGCAAGGCCATCATCATCAAGCTGCTGTCCCGGCCCAAAGCCGTCAGCCCCTACCACCTGCGCAGCATCATGCTGTGGGCCTGCGACCGCCTGCCCTCCAACTACCTGTCCCAGGACGACTTCTCCGCCCACTTCCTGCTGGGCCTGATCGACGACCTGCAGCACTGCCTGGTCAACAAGATGTGTCCCAACTACTTCATCCCGCAGTGCAACATGCTGGAGCACCTGTGTGACGAGACCGCCATGCTCCACGCCCGCAAACTCTCCTCGGTGCGCTCCGACCCGGCCGAGCACCTGCGCACCACCATCGAGCACGCCAAGGCCGCCAACAGGCTGACGGTGGAACTGCAGTGGCGGGGCAGCTCCACCAACCTGCCGTCTCCGCAGTCGGACGCGGGCGGAGAAAACCAACCCGACGACCGGCTGGCCAAGAAGCTCCAGCAGCTGGTCACCGAGAACCCCGGCAAGTCCATCTCGGTCTTCATCAACCCGGACGACGTCACGCGGCCGCACTTCCGCATCGACGACAAATTCTTCTGAGACTGAGCTCCTCCCTGTCCCCGCCCCCGATGCCCCACCTCCTCTGGTTTTTGTACTTTTTTATGTTTCTGCCACAGAGTGAAGTGAGGTGATCGTGTAGTTTTCCACCGGTTTTTATTTTTGTATTCCTCCCTCCTCTCACTGTGTGCCCTGTCTTCTCACCTGCTGAAGGCCTTTCCCAACATCAGCAGGATGGTCTCAAAGAAACCGGGACAGAAACCCACCTCAGAACCCAGCTGCTGATGAACCCACCGGACCTGAAACCACCTCTGAGAAACTCTCCTCTTCTGTGTTTCCTCCTGAAATCAAGAGTTTGGCAAAAGTTCTGCAGAACAATCAGATTAGTTCAGTTGATCCAAACCTGGAGTTCTGATCCAGCGGAGGAGCCAGAATCGGGCCGATGCCGGATCTCCAGGACCGGGAGTGGGCCGGAGTCTGCAGCAGTTTTGGGTCTGAAGGTGGATTTCTGTCTCTCTGAGGAATGTCTCCGGCCCGCCGGGCCTCGATGGTACTAACGTCTTAGAGCTAACTGTAAATAAAGAACACGGACTGAGAGGCGGACAGACCAGAACGGACTGTCCGCCGTGATTTTGTCTAATTTTGCACAGAATGTACAAACACTACTGTTCCTCCTGATTGTGGACGTTCTGAAATGTCTTACTGTGACGGACGGGTCTGGACCCGAGGACGGTCGTGCGGGGAGAACCCAGCAGCCTCACTGCTGCTCTCTCCCAGAAATCCTTTCTACGCCGATGACCTCAGATTTACCTGTGTAGCAGGTGTGTGGACACATCCCACCCCCCAGGAACCTGTAGAGCGCTTAGAGCGGAGTCTGATTGGAAAATGGAACCTCATGAAATGTTTCCAGCACCTTCCGATTCGGACTCTCCGCTCTTAGAAGATCCGTTTGGGACGTCGGTGGGGTTGCAGTCCGGCTGTGATGTCACCGCCTCCTTGTTTGGAGAACCCTTCATGACATCACGGTTCTTTGGTTCCACAAACAGACGTGTCACCAAACACCTGAAAGCGAGTCTACATCCGGACGGGCTGGTGGGATGTCCCAGATGACCCACCAGAACCGTGTGGTCCAAATGTGGCTCTGGTTTAGAGTCACCGTTTCTGGTTCGGTCCGGTTTGTTTTGATTTTCCATCTTCCAATTGGTGGCTGGTAGGCGTGTCGAAGCAAATTAAGCGAAACAAACTGCTAACGGTGTGTTCCACTGTTTTCTGTTCCTGTCCCAGAGTGGATTTCCAAGGACTAAAGGAGGACCGGCATTTGGGCTCCGCCTCCTGAAGACGAGGGGGGCTAGAGGAGGACCAGATGTTTAGGCTCCACCTCCTGAAGAGCGAGCCGGGGCTAGAGGAGGACCGGTGTTTGGGCTCCGCCTCCTGTAGAGTGAGGTCGGGGATAGAGGAGGACCGGCCGTTTGGGCTCCACCTCCTGTAGAGCGAGGCGGGGATGGAGGAGGACCGGCCGTTTGGGCTCCGCTTCCTGTAGAGTGAGGTCGGGGATAGAGGAGGACCGGTGTTTGGGCTCCGCCTCCTGTAGAGCGAGGCGGGGATGGAGGAGGACCGGCCGTTTGGGCTCCGCTTCCTGTAGAGTGAGGTCGGGCTAGAGGAAGACCGGCCGTTTGGGCTCCACCTCCTGAAGAGCGAGCCGGGGCTAGAGGAGGACCGGTGTTTGGGCTCCGCCTCCTGTAGAGCGAGGCGGGGCTAGAGGAGGACTGGCCGTTTGGGCTCCGCCTCCTGTAGAGCAAGGCGGGGCTAGAAGAGGCGGAGCCCAACCGGCCGGTCCTCCACTAGCCCTTGGAAATCCACTCTGACCCAGTTAGGACAGCAGATGAGGAGGTACTGAAAATACAGGCTGGGGCACACCGTAAAGCAAACCGAACCGTGCTGAGGCAGCACTTTCAGTTTCAGAACCTAGAGAGGGGAGTTCTGGTCCGGCTGAACGAAGGTTCTGGTTGGCTGTGAAGAACATTCAGCTGTCTGGGAGGGACAGAAGCTCAGGACCTGGTGGGACATCTCGTCCGTGTTCCTCACACCTGCTGATCACAGATCTTCTCTCTCAGGTGAACCCGCCGCTGTGCGACCGTCCTCCGGTGCGCGGCGCTGTCCTCTGGCGCCGTCCACTCTGCACCTGGTCCTCTTCACGTCCTGACCAGTTCCTCCTTCTTTTTTCTGACCCCACTTTCTGCTGCTTCTTCAAGTCTCCATGTTGTCCCTTCAGCTCCTTGAGGCCGCTCAGCAGGTGCCGCTCCACATGGATTCTGGAGAACATCAGACCGAAGCTGGCGGTTCTGGAGCTGGACCGGACCCATTTTGTGATGTGTGAAAGTCCAAACCAAAAAAGTCCTGCTGAAATCTCACTGGTGATGTAATGTTCTCCACGGATCCTCATCCTGAAGTGCAATTAGTGAGCAGCCACACTCATGCATGCACACGCCATGTAGCATCTGGCCCCGCCCACAGGTCTCTACACCCTCAAAGTGCCGCGCCCCCGCTCGGTGAATGTGCCCCGTGTTCTCTGCTCACAACCTTCCGACTGTGACCTCTGGTTGACCTTTCAGCTGGCAGCTCCTCCGCCCGTTACCGGCGCCGTGTACAGCACAGCCGACATAAAGTCTTCTGACCTGAGATTCTCCGCCTCCGCCTCTTCTTCATCCCCGTGACGCCGGGGAACATCCAGGTGGGGGGGGGGGTTCTCCTGGATGTTCCCCGGCAGATTCCTGTCGGGTTTTCTTGAAAATAGGCAGCAGCAGTTCTGGAATCCAGAGAAGGTCCAGACCTGTAGGAACCTCAGGGAACGTTCCTGCAGACATTTTCACATTATTCTGACCAGAACCTTTATTATTATTCACATATTTAGAGTGAACCATACCGTCTGTTCTCGGGCATTCAGTTGATGAGCCAACATTTGAACAATAAATGACTCGTCTGCTCCCGTTTTCCTTGTTTGGAAGGTAAAGTCAAAACTAAAGGTTCTACCACAGAACCCTGTGGAACTCCAGTTTCACTTCTGAAGATGGCTACGGCGTCGCCGCGGGGCGATGCCAGAAAGGGTCGGTGTGAGTTCTGCGTCTCGACTTTCAGCTCAAAGATGAAGAACCTCAGATTCTGGTGTCATCAAAGGGGCGTGGCCTCTTATATTGGGAAGAGTAAACGCCACCCATCACTGGAACCGGCTCTTGCTGCTGTTCTCTTCCCGCACGATAAGCAGATGGCTGTGGTGCTGTTCCTGCAGGGCGCGCTAGAACCCCCCAAAGGTTTGCTCCGTAGGGAAAAAGAATGGAAAACCTTTTAGAACCAAAGTTTGGGACGATGTTTCCACGGGATTTTCTGGTAATTATTTCTAAAGTTGGGGGAAAATGTTAATGTGGGCTAACTTATCGGAACCGAACTGAGCTAAACCGCTGAGACGATAAAGTTCTTTAAAGGATTCTTGAATCCAATATTTTTGTTCAAGTGAAGAAATCTGTGATTCTGAGAGTTTAGCTCAAATATTTTCACTGTTTGCTGCAAAAAATAAGAAAACGATCAAAGTTTGATTCAAATTTCAGGAAATTTGGGGTTTTGCCAAAAATTTCTCTGGAATTTTGACGGCGGTCGATCTGGATCTGGATCTGCTCCTGGACTAGTCCTAGCCTGGTTCTGGTCTGGTACCGGTCTGCTCTATGACTAGTCCAGGTCTGGTCCACAGCAGGTTTCTTCTGATGGTTCTGGTTCTGTGAGTTCCCCTGAACTCTGATTTGGGCCAAACTGGAGAACTCTGGTCCGTCCCAGAACTCGTTAGGTTCCCCAAATGAGCCTGTGATGGAACTGTGCGGTTCTTCCAGGTGCTTTGGTCCACTTGAGTCGGGTTTTCCAGCACCGTGTGGAAACCGGACCCGATGAAGGTGAGTCCAGTGGAATAATTCCAAAGGAGAAGCAGCCCATCCAGGAGGTGGCGCTCTAACCCATCGTCTCTTGGGTTTCATGAGGAATCCAAACGTCAGGAAAAGTATTTTTCTCCTCACTCACTTCCCTTTTCCTCCTCCGCTCCTGGCCTCCCCCTCACTGCTCCTCCCTTGGCTTCCCTCCTCGCCACGTTTCCTCATTCAAATGGTTTATGTCTGTGGTCGTCCCTCGTTTCCTCTGTCATCCATCGTTTTCCACGCTGACGTCTCTTCTCCTGGGGTCCCTGCACCTGTTCTCCTCTTTGGTTCACCTGCTTCCTGGCTTCCATCAAGTCGGTCGCCGTGCCAACAGGAAACAGATCGGCCGGCCGCAGCATATGCTGCGGCGCCGCAGGCTCATCAGAGACTCTGCAGGGCGCCAGTGAAGGTCCCATGGATCCCAGCCTTTCATCTAATTGGCTGAGAGTCGGTCATGTGACCAGAGAGACAAAGACTCTAAATCAGGGGTGTCAAACTCATTTTGGTTCGGGGGGCCACATTCAACCCGTCTGATCTCAAGTGGGCCGGACCAGTAGCGTAAAGGTAAAATAACAGCTTTGTTTTTGTTTTTTTACCCAATTGAAAAACATGCCTCAACCAACATGGTAGCCTCATCATTTCTTATTACACATTCATTCACAGAGGCCAATGGATCTTAAATAAAATTAATTTCACTTTAAAAAATATTGTTTTTTTCAATTTTATACAGACTGAATATTTTAAATCTGACACTGAAGCAATCCTGATAATAAATTCAAGAGGGGCTACAGAAAAAAATGAAACATCTTCCTAAAATGTAAACGTTCAAACGATGACAAAATTAGACTAAATTAAACTTGCAAACATTTGTGAACATAAGAATTTGGAGTTAACCTCCTTTCTCTCCTGAAACTTCACCAGACCGTCAATATCAGGATTCAAATCCTGTGCAGAAACACATTTACTGTCATTCAAGTGTGCAAAACACAATGAAATGTCCATTATTATTATCATTCATTATTATAAGAATATTTTCCTGGTTTCTGCCTGAATTTTGTGGCAACACCTGCCTTCTTCCTGACCTTTGATGGAGCGCCATCAGTGACCAAAATTACTTCATGTGACCAGTTCACTCCAACATCGTCCAGCACAGTAACTATAGAGCTGACTATGTCATCAGCTGTTGTTGTGTCCATCAACTCCATCAACTCCACTGTGACGTCTCTTCATCACCTCTAATAAATATGCACAGCTGTTCATATCTGTGATGTTGGTGCTTTCATCAATAGTGACTGAAAATACAATAAATGACTGGATTCCTTCCTATGGCTGCCCATGTTTCCTCAGAGATCTTGGATCTGATCGTAATTCTTGACAGACTCATGTTTAAGGTCGACTGCTTTTTGGGAACAAGACTTCTGCAGCCTTCAGCATTTTTCAATAAGTTCAGCATCTGAAAATGATTTAGATGTTTGCTCCAACTTGTCTGCAATAAGGTAGCTAGGTGTCACTGCTCCATCACTGACGTCACGGCTGCAGTAAATCCAGATGGTTATTTATCGGTCCAGCTAATAGTTGGTAAATGTTTTTTTTTCTTAACTGCAAATGGTGAAACTTTTCCTTATGTGAGTCTCATAGTGGAGCTGAATGTTATATTCTTTCAGCACTGTGACCTGATGACATACCAAGCATGCAGGTTTTGCATTCAGCTCCGTGTTCAAATAAAATGCTTTTCATTTTCCTGGAAAGCTCAGAACTTCAACCTTTTTTTGTGACAACATTTTGGTCATTATTGTGTCACTACTAATCATCCTTCAGTGGTGAGGCTCACAGGGGACCAAACCACTGCCTACCCAGACACAGAGCTGTTAGGTTTCTTTTTTGGCACATGCAGAGTTATGTTGTTTCACCTGTTAAGCTTTTCCTTTGCTCCCCCTAGTGGCGGAATGCCGCATTTTGGTTATTTCTTTATAAAATCATAACTCGCCACAGGAACGGACTAAAAACTTCCTTTCTTTTTTAAACATCATTATGATTTTTACTCTTCATGTGTGGGCCGGACTAAACCCCATGGCGGGCCGGACACGGCCCGCAGACTGTATGTTTGACTCCCCTGCTCTAAATGGAGTGAAGGAGTTTGAAGCCAAACCCTCCGGTAAGGCAAGGCAAGGCAAGTTTATTTGTAGAGCACAATTCGTACACAAAGTAATTCAAGGTGCTTCACAAAACAGAAAAATGCATTAAAATCACAATACATCATAGAAATAATCAACGTAAAATTTACTTTAAAAGAAAAGAAAAAATTTGAAAATTGATTTAAAAATAAAGGAAGGAAAGGAAAGAAAAGTCTGCTGCAGAGTCCAGCTTAGTTCAGACTGTTACCAATGAGTTGCATAGACTAGAGTCGCTACGTTAGCTTGGTGCGTGCGCAAAGTTGGACGCCATATTGGAAATGTAGGCTCACTGCTGTGCTAAAACAACCTAAACAGAGCTGGAAAACAAGGATGTGAAAGGAAAACATTCTGGGAAGATCTGAGAGAGTTTCCTGTCAGAACAGCGAGCGTTAAGGCGGATCTGGTAGTCAAAGGTGGCAGTAGACTATTTCCACGTTTCTTTGTTTTCTGGAGGATGAGCCGCTGAATGGCGTGCTTTACACCAAACGTTGCCGGGACCTCGCCGCACTGGGGCGTGGACTGAAGTGCTCAGGACGCCCTCTTTCCCGCCCGCGGTGCCCTCCAGACCTGTGTGACTGTTGACCGGGTTGCCCTGTTCTCAGTCTGCTCTAACCCCCGCGCCAGGCGGAGACTGGCCCACGTACGACGGGCGCCAGCGGTCTGCGGCGATGTCGGCTACCCGCCGACCTGTTTATAAGCACGGACCGAGCATCTTGTACAAAAACATTCATACCATGACCTCGGGGCTTTAATTATACCAGAACTGCTAAAACACATGTCAAACTCAATGTCATTGTATGTGGCCTGCAAGAGCATAAAGGTTTTTAATTGAAATAAAAAATAAACATTGGTGTGTATTTATTCATATCTATACATTAGGACTTAAACACTGTCCATGTCACCTAACATGACAGAATCAAATATAAAAGATTTTATGCTACAGTAACAAGCAAACATTTTCTATGCAGCTGGAATTGTCACTTTAAAAAGTTATAATAAATAAATAAACTAGTAATTTAACATTAAGGAGTAGTTTCATTACATTTAGTTACATGTATAAGTTACATCTGGCCTTTTGAGGACAGCCGCTATGCTAATGTGGCCCTCAGTGAAAATGAGTCTGACCCCCCTGACCTAAAGGGACATCGTCACGCGGGCCGCCTGCTGGCTACTGGGCGGAGTCACTTCAAGCAGCAGTTTGTAGTTTCACAAACAAAGATGAAAGCTTGTTCTTCCTTCTTTCTGACCAAAGCTAGAGGCCACGCCTCCATTTTAGTGCAGTCTGACCACGAAAAAAAATCATAACATTCATACCGAATCAGCGTCACAAATAGATTCAGAGTGAGGGAGGGGTGGAGCGAGTACCCCCCTCTCTGCAGTGAAAATGGACTGTTCCGTGGGGGGGGGTTTCGCAGAAAGCCCTCTAGCGGTGAGATGGTGAAATGTTTTTGATCCGTTTGATCTTTTAAACATGTTTGTAGCCTGAAAAAGAGTTTTAAATGTTAAAAACCAAAATGAACTTTATTCATATGAACAATCAACGTATTTCTAGAATTTGCGGCTCCGAAACAGACGTCATCAAATCTCACCCTCCTCCCGGTTGCGGGTGCGATTCCTGCCTGGCGTGGGCGGAGGAGGCCTCCCCCCCTCCTCTCACCATCCACGCTCCTCGGTGGTGACGTCACTTCTGGCTCGGGCTGCAGCAACACGGCGCGAGCCGAGACAGAGGAGAGATAGCGAGCGCAGCACGCGGACAGACGCACGCGCACCGACGTCCGCAGGAGCAGAAAAGGCAGAGAAGAGCCAGGAGGAAGAGGAGGAAGAGGAGGAGAAGCTTTCTGTGTCTGTGCCTCCTCCGCAGCGGCCGAGAACAGCCGAGGAGCGGCGGCCTCACCCAGACGCGGACATGATGGAGAGCAAGGAGAAGACTCCTTCAGGTAGGGGGGGAAGGTGGAGGAGGGGGTGGATGCTGGGTGGAGGGGTACCGCAGTGCCGCTGCGCCGGAGCGCTGAGGAGTGGTTATTATGGGATGCAGACTGTGATGCAGCAAAACACGGACAGAGGGAATGACGGACAGGTGAGGGGGGTGACGGACAGAAGGGCAGGGGCAGCAGTTTCTAGGGATGGGGGGGTGGGGGTAGATCGGTACGGACTCCATAACAACTAAAGAGGCGTGTGATTGGTCCAGGTGTGGTCATGTGACTCAGGTGCGTCTCATGTTGAAGCCATAGATTTCTTGGAGTTTCGCAGTAATATTTCTCCCTACCCCCCCCCTTTTGCAGGCGCGCGTGTTTGGGGGGGGGGTCATCGCACGTGGCCAGCAGCTGCTCCACATTTGAAGTCCGTACCTCTGACGTGAAACACCTGGTGACGTCGGCCTACCTGCCCTGGCCACTGAGAGGCAGAAGGGAGCCACAGGTGATCAGACACGCCCCAAAACGACCCCCACCCACACAGGGCATCAGGGTGGGGGCACAGGGTCCCGCCTCAAAGGTGGAGACATTTATTCTTGAAAAGTGTGGTTCAGTGGTCTGTCCACGGCTTCTTCCTCTCTGTTCCCCTGAAACATCTGAGGCCAGTTCTGACTCGGTTCTGATCCACATTTTTATACAAAGCCAGCGGCTAGCATAAAATAATGACCGTTAATTAACCTGTGAAGTACTTTTAGGTGTACTGGTACTTAACGCTCCATCCGTATACAGTACTCACCACCAGGTAACCAAAGGTTGAGTGGCTTGGCCTCCTGGGTAGCCAGGAATCGAACCACCAACCCTTGAGAGACGGTGGATTTTGTTGATCACGATGATGTTTGCATTTGGCTTTGGGATGAGTTGGCGTGTTTCCAGTAATGGTTATGATGATGACCCCCACGGTCCCTGAACCATGGTCCCGTCCACCGCTGCCATGACTCGGTTCTCCTAAAGGAAAAACGGACGAGATAAATCCCTGTGGGCGGAGTCAAAACAGCTGAAGCTCCGACAAATGCAGAATGAAAACGAGGTTCTTCTATCAGTAAATCTAAAAGAACGAGCGAAACCGTTCTACAGACTTGACCTTTCTTTGTTTCTTGTGGCTCCGCCTCTTTCCTGACCTCATTTTTGTTGAATCAGACATTTGTCATTTTTACATTTGCTTCGCATCTTTCATGTTGCTCTGCCTCTTTATTGTGGCCCCGCCTCTTTCTTGTGGCTCCGCCTCTTTCTTGTTGCTCCGCCTCTTTCTTGTGGCCCCCCCTCTTTATTGTGGCCCCCCTCTTTCTTGTGGCTCCGCCTCTTTCCTGACGTCATTTTTTGCTAAATCAGACATTTATCATTTTTTGCTGCAGTTATTATTCATCTAGATTGATGTCATTGTATTCTATTCCATTGACCCCTCCCCCCGCTGTTCTTGGTGTGTGTGTGTGTGTGTGAGTGGGGGGGGGGGTTGCAGGTTCGAGTCCATCATGACTCGGCAGCTGAAGCATCACACCTGTCAGAGCTGAAAGCAGCGGATGATTCGGGGACTTCCTGCTTCCTGCACAGGGGGCGGGGCTTGAGGAGGCGGAGCCTGCAGGCTGTGTGCTTGCAGGTGTTTGGTGTCGGTGTGTTTGTTGTCAGCACACAGATGCGTGTTAGGCATCGATCCGACAGCTCAGTGACACAACAGAGAAACCCGAGTCAGCGGGCGAAAGCTGCTCAGCGTGACGGCAGCTCGCCGCCCCGAGCTGCTGATCTGCTTAAGCCCCGCCTTCTCAGCGCCTGTGGAAAATGCAGCGGCGAGCAGAGGCGTTGTGTTGGGATTACAGGGATGTTTGTGGTTTCAGCAGGCGTGCAGCCGCCTGTGCACGTGCACGGCCATATTGACTGCAGCAGGATCACGCTCACACTCTTGGCTCCACATTTGTTCTGAGGTGAAAACCGACGTTCCTCCTTTTGTAATAGAAAGAAAGAAACCCCATTTGTTGCTGTTTCACACCAGAATCCTCTTTTTAGCATAAATGCAGCCTGGGACAGGGTTACGGTTAGGGTTCTAGGCCCGGGTCCAGGTCTACAGAACCACCTTGGGCTGTGATGGAGTTTGTCTTCTGCTGGTTTCTGACTCAAACCCTGACCCGGCTGAGGTCCGTGGAGAGCGGACGCTTCCTGTGGCCGATCGATAAGCGGAGCTCATTAAGAGAAACCGAAGCTCCTCTAACTGGGTTTTCCAGACCAGCAGCGCCGACGGATCAATACCAACAGCACCGGCGGGGAGAGTACTTACAGAGCCTGACGGGGACGGCGGTCCGCCTTCACCCAGCAGCATGTGTGTCTCAGGCTGCTGGTCTGATTCCTGCTGGTGGTGAAGACCAGAACAGTTTTCCTGATTCTACTTGTTGTTCTGTCCGAACCCGTTTGGGTTTTTCAGAGTGTTTTCGAGATGGCCACTGCAGGAGCTGTTGTGGACCCAATGCATTGTGGGTAGTAATGTTTTCTGTTTGTTGTTCCTGGCGTGTTTCTGCTTGGAGCGGCTGATGAACCGCGGCGGCCTCGTGCACCCCCACCGCCCCCCTCCTCCTCCCTCCTCCTCCGTGTGGATCCTGAAGAGCAGGAGATGCTGAGCTCAGCATCAGTGCCCCTCCCTGCTTTATGGCCCCCTCAGGGGTTTACAGCCCCCCCCCCCCCCCCCCCTCCAGACTGGATTAGCATCGATTGGACCTTCCAGCAGAGATCTGGGGTCCGTCAGACCCGTTCTCCCTCCCAGCGTTAGAAAAGAGCGCCGCTCCACTGCTGCTGAAGTTATGACATCATCAATCTGCTGGACGCTCAGCACTAAAGGGTTGGATGGGGGGGTGGCTGTAGCGACTAAAGCTAACAGGAAGTCCCGGGGGCCGTCCTCTGCAGAGGCTCCTCCCTCATGGAGGCTCATTATCAGCACTAATGGACCAGCAGGAGCGCCGCTCTCTCCGTGTCCATCAAACCATTTTGGCCCCGTCCCAGCTGGGAAGTGGGCCGGTCCTCCTCCGAGCAGGAAATGGAAAAGTGGATCCATAAAGTTCCTGGGGAAGGAGAGGAGAGTGAGACGTGAGGCACTCAGGAGAAAATGCTTCAGGCCTTTGGAGTGACTTTGGTTGGTTGTTCAGCTTCTTCATTTGTCAGAAAGGTCGACTGAGACAGAAGACGAACTGCCTACGTGTTCAGAAGATTTCCGCCTCCGCGAACACGACAAACGGGAAACATGATTCACGCTTCCATGTGGAAACCAACATGCTAGTGGAAGAAATGCAAATACCAGCATTTCCCCAAAAAATGAAAGTGTGAGGATCTTGATGCCGGTTCAGAAACAGAGAATGGACCCTGTCAGAAGTGAAACCAGCAGAACCGGGCTCAGAACAGAACCATGGACAGCTCCGTGACTAAACAGCATTAAATGTGTTTTAAAAGCTTCTGTGGTCCAGAGGATGGGAGACGCAGATCCAGTGCAGCCTGATGAACCTAATTGAAGCTCAAAGTGTTGACTCGGCAGAAACCCCCTGTTTGTTCAGGGGATTCGACTGGGCGCCAGGAAGATGAACGGCGCCAAATGTCATGAGATCAGCTGATAAAACACCTGCTGAGCGGGTTAGAGCTTTAATCTGTAGAACGTTCTCCCCCCTCCTCCCCTCTGAGACACAGAGGAGCTAAATGTCCAAAACTGACGGAGGAGGACCGACCCGCTTCTATCAGTGGGTCGGGCTGGAACCTTTTTGATGGAACATCCAAATCAGAGACGTCTGACGATGAGGGGAGGGGCCAAAACGTTGTGTTGACTTTAGGAGGATGAACTGGGATCAGATCTGCAGCAGGACTTTCTGTTACAAAGAACGTTACGGAGAGTCAAACCTCAGAACTTCATGACGAGATCAGCAGATCTGGAGGAATCTCTGTAGGTCAGGGACACTTTGAAGAAAGCTTCAGAGCTGAAACCGATTCCATGACAAACACCTGCACAGGTGTGCCCGGCCTGCTGTGAGCTCACCCTGTGGAAGGTGAGGTGGTCAAAGGTGTTACCGATGGAAACGTGAGCTCAGCAGAGTGTTTGCTTGTTCACAAGGATCTTCACGTGCGCACGCACCGCACGTGCCCTCTCAGGTTTGCACTCACACGTGCGCTGATGTGCTGCTGAAATGCAGCTGCTCACCTGTGCATTAGGCCACGCCCCCTGCTGAGGGTTTGATGATTTCGTTACCAGACTGAACCGAATCTGACGGAACGTCTGAAACATTTAGGAGGAGGCATTTAGTAAATGTCTGTGGACCTCGTGGTAGCCTTCCTCAAGCAGCCCATCCGCCTCGTTCTCCTCGCTTCTCACCAAAAACAAATACACACAGGCACATAGGGCTCCGGAACTGGATGGGAGGGGTATGCTGGCGGGCTCACTGGGATGCCTCCTCTGTACTGCTCCACCCGCTCCTCCCCGCTTTACTTGCATATTGTGACACTCTGATTCATCTAGGCAGGGTCGCAATCCTTTTACTCAAAGAGCCATTTGGGACTACTTCAATGGAAAAAGCACCGAGCCACAACCCGCTTTTGAAAATCATTATATATATTATGCATATATATTATATCAAGGGTGTTTATTACGCGATCATGCATCGATTTTCAAAGACATAAGTGTAGGTGTACGCGGGGGCGTGGCATATTGTGAGGCATTTGGCGCTGCTGGCTCCACACAAAGCGCGTGCCTCGCAGCTTTCCTGATGAGCTCGTGATTTATCGGGCGATAACTGCAGAGCTTATAGCAGAGGAGAAACGCTGGCTGCTTTAATAAACTCCGGTTGTTGGACTTCTACCGGGACATGATGTGCCAAGCGGGGAGAAAAGACGCTCTGAAGGCAGTTTATGCTTGAGTGCATTTAAACTCGCCTGCAGGACGTATGTGTCAGAGGATGTCCGACACATTCTGCATGTCAATTCCAAGTCCTCGTTTTTCGTGAGATTTACTGGCTGGTGGATTTTCA
The DNA here is from genome assembly GCA_037389245.1 of Oryzias sinensis. Classification (NCBI taxonomy): domain Eukaryota; kingdom Metazoa; phylum Chordata; class Actinopteri; order Beloniformes; family Adrianichthyidae; genus Oryzias; species Oryzias sinensis. The sequence continues at coordinate 1,405,951 of CM074488.1, forward strand.
AGAAGCACTCTCTTCCCCTTCAATCTCCCCCACGTCCCCGGTCAAGCTCCCCTGCTCTGAAACACACATCACCGCACACGGGAGTCCAAAACACCGGCACAAACTCTCCGTCACCAGAGTGTTACCGCCGCGCCACGCCAAGCCCCCGGCAGAAAATCACTCCAGACCCGGAGTGTTTATTGAAGCCGCCTCGCGTGTCTCCTCCTGCTATCAGCCCGCAGCCCGCTGACAAACACGAGCCCACCAAGGAAGCTGCTACGCGGGCACGTGGCTCGCACGGAGCCAGCAGCGCTCTGAAATGCCATGAAAATGAACAAACTAAAATAAATTTTTATAAAATACTCTGCTATTTTCCAGTCACAGGGAGCCACAACAGAAGGCTGACGAGCCACATGTGCTCTGGAGCCATGGGTTGCCGACTTCGATCTAGGCCTTGTAGAGGGGGTCTGGTGGGAGGGCACTGTGATCCGTGCTCACCTTTGCTGCCCCCACAATTTTACTCCTCTGTAGACACACACTGCATGCCAGCAGCACACACAGCAACACACACCACTCACAGAGGGTCCCCGGAGTGGGGGGCTCTGCGGCTTGGCAGCGGTGGGGCCCCACACTGAGGACCTCCTATTCTACCTGCAGCACACAGCACCCCACACCTCCATACATGGGTGGGGTCGGGCGGCCGGTCTTCACCCGCCTGGTCCTCTCAGGGAATCCTGTCGGCTGCGGGAAGGGCCTTCTGACACATGGCGCTGGGGGTCGCCGGTTGGGGGGGTTACTGCGTGATGGGGTGGGGCTGGTGGCAACCAGATGATTGTGAGTATGTGTGCGTGGAGTGCATGTGTAGGACGCACCGGGGGCTGGCTCGGCTGGGACCCTCTAGCTTTCCCTCCCATCACAGAGAGGAGGCACTGAGAGCGCTGGGGAGGGGGGGCTCAGTTATTATGGCGGGGGTTGTAGTGTGTAGGGTTGTAGGGTTATGGGGGTGGCTGTGGGTGCGTGGCGATCCCTGGGTTGCTTAGGTCGCGTCGGGCTGGCTTGCGGACGGGCGCCTCTCTGTGCCTGGCCGGGTGGGGTGGCGGTCCTCCTCCCCTCTCCTCCGGCTACCTGGGTGCGGATGCTCGGGGGGCTCCTGGCCTCGGGGGCCTCCTCTCCTGGTCTGGCTGGTCTGGCTGGGTAGGATCTTGGTCCCCTATGAACACACAGTTCACGCCGGCAGCATGCATGTATCTCTCCACCCCACGTGCATCGCGGCACACCGTCACACTGCTCCCGTCTGCTTCATCCCTCCTCCTTACCCACAATGTGTATTGATGGACAGATTTTTCTACTTATCTTAGTGTCAGATTTTCAACTTTGATGTAACAATTTACTTTTCCGGCAGATCTGTAGAATTGTTACAGCTAAAATAATAACTTATTCAAATCAGTGCTTGGATCTCACCTTTTCACCTCTTCCTTTACTTCTCTTCCACCTCACATTCTTCCCCTCCTCCCCACATACCAAATGTAACAAATAAATAAACTAATACGACAAAAAGGGGTTTATACTACACCCTGGTTTCTCAAAGCTATATAACCTCTTTTTGTGATAGTAAAACCTGTCCAACACAAAAAGCCTTCAGCTCTAATCTGTTTGCTAAGCTGTTGGACAGAACAAGCCAAAAAAAAAAAAAGAAATTCAGGACCTTTGTCTATGGAAAATGGCGTATGCTCCGCTGTCTTCTCACCGCTGTTCTCCTCGCTCGCATGTATCCGCTCGCTGGCCATGTCGGGCACCGTCCGCTCTCTTTTCACGAAGCGCTTTATCGCTCAAACATTTCAGTTCCGATGTTCCAACGTGTTTTCACCTTCACCCAGGCGTTCTAATCTCTGCTCAAATCCGTTCATCCAATGGCAGCAGGATATGATGTCATCAGAAATGGGCGGAGCTGGCTGAACTGTACTGGAAGGACTACCTGCATGATCACTGAGAAGCCACGCCCCCATACGAGAAGTCTCAATCTGAATGTTGGTACGGTTGTCATGGATACGTCTGACCTCAGGGGCTGGTGAAGGTTTCAATCCGGATGTTAGATGTGTTTGAACTTCTGTTCTGAAAGGGCTTCAGTCTGGAAGTCTGGCTGTTTTGGGGTCCGATCGGTTCCTGTTGCGTTTCTTTCGCTGCGGTTCTGCATGAAGCATCTGCCGCTTATTCACATTTTCGTATTCATGTTCTTCACCTTCCTCAGGAAAAGCTAAATATAGGCGCCTAAATAAAGACGACTTCCAGATTCCTCTTGGGGGAACCGAATCAGCGGTCCTCTTCCAGGGAGGAGAATCTTTCACCTCCTTTCCCAGGAGTCCCTGCTTGTGTTCCTCCTTCTGTTTACTGCTCCCTTCTCCACGTGGAAGAGGCCTGTGTTACCATGGAAACCCAGCGATCGACAGCGGATTGGCTCAGTGCAGGGTGGATCAGCTTCCTCAGAGGGAGGGTGAGCGTGTGTCCTTCATCGAGCAGCCTTCTCATGGGTACTCGCTGGTCACGCGGGGAACAGAGGGCCGCGCAGCTCGTCTTCGATGAGGAAGGTCGCAGGAGAAACGGGCCTGCAGGATTTTCAGAGATGTCTTACCTTATATTCAGCCCATCGCGTCCTTGCAGTCCAGATCTGAGAGAGCGACTCAGTGCTGCCCCCTGCTGCTGCAGAGCCGCCACTGCAGACAGCAGCAGCCTGAAGATCTGAAGGGAAAAAGACGTCTGTGCTTTTATTACAACAGAATGAAGACGTTTCATTAAAAGATTTACAGTTCAATACTAAAGAATGACATTTCTAATCATGGTTTGCTTTAAACCTCTAGCATTGATGAGCGTCTTTCCTTTCCTTTTGCCACATAATGCCATGCAAATGACGATGCCTGACACCAGGGGGCGCTGTTTCATTTCCCATGAATTCAGAAACAGCCTTTTTATATTGCTATAGATCTGAAGTCACTTTAAAATGAATTTAAAGCTAAAAATGCATGTTTTAATATTGAATTGTCAATTGAAAAATGCTTTTTACTTTGAGTTAAGCCTCAAGAAACGTACGTAGCACAAACTTATGTTTAAGTTTTACTGATGAAAAAAGGTATTTTTCTATATTTCATCATATTTAGTGTCGATGTGACGTCAGATTTGGTGGTTCCTCCTTCTCGCCCCTGCATGCCCCACCGCGGCGGTTTTCTCCTTGACTCCTCGTCCGTTGGCTCTGAACTTCTCTAAAGTATCAGACGATCTTCTCACGGCGTATTTTGGGGAGGGGGGGTCATGCAGCTGCAATGTTCTCCTGGAACAGCTGAACAAACACCCCCGGAGTGCTGAGTCCAGACGTTTTTCCAGCGAGCCTCCCAGCTGTTTGCGGCGCCGTCAGCGAGTCAACACCACAACAGCTGAGCGCGTCGTCACATGCCGGCTTAAAACCGACACCCGACCTCCTCCTGGAGGGACTCTAGAGCGGATCGGTACCGGTGCCACAATGAACCACTACTGCAGCCTGTTCCAGCTGCTGCTGTCCAGAGACGGCAAGGCAGGAGAGGAAGACGAGGAGGAAGGCAGCGTCTGCAGGGCAGCAGCGCCCAGGGTGAGTCCTCCGCTTCAGTCTGGACTTCTGATTGTTGTGCTGTTTACTCCAATACAGAGACTTTTACTGAAAGAAGACTTCCTTTCCAGCAGCTGCAGGATCGTAGCTGCGCTCACTCGTGTTCTCTTGGAGAAACGGTCAGTTTATGAAGCGGCAGCAGCATGAATGATCACACATCACAGCGTCATCTGCATAGAATCGACCTCTGATCTTCAGCTGTGAAGATCCAAACAGCAGTTTGGCTTGTAGAACCGTTTTCCTGCACCTGTAGGCGGTCTGGGCGTACCTGTGCAGGTGCGGCTTCATGCAAAGCGATTCAAAACCTGAAAGGTTTGGCCTGTTTTCACCTGCAGACCGGTTTCTTCGCCAGGAGGGACAATTGGCTGCTTCATGGTTTAGTGGGGCGGGGCACCAGATCAGTTTTAGATCTCATTCGATTCATTCATCCTTCTACCCGTAACCTCCACACACGTGTGCCGGCGCATTCCGGATAATTACAGCTCTCAGTTTCATCAGGGGGTGTGGCTAAAATGTCACAAGGAACATCATTCTTCCTAAAAGAAACGATTGTCGTCTGAATAAAGACACGTTGCTGAATAAATCTTTGTTTTACGGGAAATCCTTTTGTTTATTGGCGGATGAAAAATCAATGACATCAGGAAGTACCGCCCCCTGCTGTACGGGGGAACATCTGCTGTACGGGGGAACATCTGCTGTACGGGGGGAACATCTGCTGTACGGGGGGAACATCTGCTGTACGGGGGGAACATCTGCTGTATGGGGGGAACATCTGCACTCAGACCTTCATGGACATTGTGAGGCTGGACCAGAACAACAGTCATGTTCAAGTCCCATCAGCTGTCACACACCTTGGAGTGTGACATTTGTTCTCCGCCTTTGACCCCTCCCCTGGTGGAGCAGCAAACCATTTGGTTAATTAACCCCCCCCCCCCCATTCCTGCGTGTAGAGTCTTTGGTACGACCCACGACTTCCAGTCAGGGTGGACGCTCTACCATGAGGCCTCGGGGCCGGTGTTCTGGCTGTGTGTGACTCGGACCCCCGTTTGATCTGGAATGATCTATCCGTGTCTCCCGCCCTCACAGGAGCGGTCCGGCCTCGTGCCTCCGTGCACGCAGGCGCTCGCATGACTCCACGGCGGGGTCGTCATTCAGGCCGCCGACCTTCACAGGTCTATTTTAAACCTTAAGGACGGCTGTACGCTGAAGCCCCGGGCCGAGCTCTTGGAGGCCTCCTCACTCAGGGTTCAGCCGGCCTGGGGGCATAGGGGGCGGAGCCAGGGTGCCGTGATAGTAGCAGAGGTGGCGTCCAAAGCTCGGCTGTGTTTTTCAACATGCTGCAGCTCAGAGGACGCGTGTTTGACGGCACTGCGGCCGCCGCTCCGGAGGGGTCATGAGCACCCGCCTGTGTCTGTGGGGGGTCCGCCTCACACAGGTCTTTGTGTTGTTCCAGCCCCCACGTCTGGCTGTAATGACTGTCGGCCAATCAGAACCGGGCTTTGCTTCAGGAGCCAATCAAACTGTTTTGGGGGCGGGACAACTTCAATAAACACAGTTTGGACGCTGTGACGCGAGTCCGGTGGGGACGTTACACCAAAGGGTCTCCGTGTTCTCTGGTGGTTCCCCGTCTCAAACCTGGTTTAGTGGGAACTGTCTGAACAGAACTGGATTAGAACATCTGGAATGTTTTATAAATGAAATGAAATAACTGAAACCGTCCGTCCTGCTGCTTCCGACTGAAAGGCTTTAATGCCCCCTGAGGGGGTGTGGCCTCCTGATTGACAGGTAACTGTTGAACTGTTGACCCTAGATTGACTTCATTAGGCATGCTCCAACATATGACAGGAACCTATTTTCCATTTATGGAGAGGACATGAGGTCATCACATCTAGATTTACATGAGATTTAAATAAAAACAGGTCACATGACCTCAAGTTGGTCTTTTTTCCAACGGCAGCAGAGCAGCTCTGACAGAAACACCAACAGGAATGTCGCTCTGTGTGTGTGTGTTTGTGTGTGTGTGTGTGTTTGTGTGTGTGTGTGTGTGTGCGCGTGTGTTTTTATGTATTTCAAAAGTCGTCTCCATGCACCAACATGGAGACCTGTTGTTTGATGATTGGTCCTTTTGTTCTCAACCATAAAACAAACCTTTAAGTGTAGAACTTCATCTGGGACGTTGGTCCCGCCCACAGACGGACAGATGGAGGCGGAGTCAAAGTGTTTATTTCTGCTGTAGCTTTTGAATTCTTCCCAATGACTTGGTTCTGTGACCACACCCCCGCGGTTCTGCTGTTGGCTGATCTGTCTCCCCCTGCTGGTGACACATGGAACGTCTCCTCTGAAGGACGGACTCGGACCTCCTCAGAGGTCCCGGAACGGTCTTCAGTTTCAGGGCGACGCCTGCAGGACTCCGTCTGTCCTCTGCTTCCTTTGACGGATCCAGAAGCAGAACCGGGTTCTGGGTCTGGAGACGCCTGCAGTTGCGTGTTTAAACCTCTGTTTGCTCTGACTTCATGCATGTTTCAGCAGCAGAAGCTCCTGAATTAGATCCAGCATGAAACTTTAAACAGTCAGCCACACGGCAGCTCTGTGTGATGAAGATGAGAAGGGTGGTCTTCCTCGTGCGTTTGCTCTGTATGGCCAGCAGAGGGCAGCAGGCCTGCAGCTTTTCACATCACCGTTTCTACCGTCTGAAGGCTTCAGAACTAAATAACATCATGAAGGTTTTTAGGAATCAGAGAAGATTGGAATTCTTTTCTGCTGCAGTTTCATCCTGATTTGGATTCAAAATGATCTTTATTCCTCTCTGGAGATGTTTTTGGAAAAGGTCTTCATGGAGTGAAGCTTCAGAAATTTCAGACCATCTTAACTCCTCGACCGAAGCAGCAGTTTCAGACCAGAAACCTCGATCTGGACCAGACGTTTTCAGGGAGAAGAATTCAGCGTCTGAGGACTTAAAGCTAAACGTCTGTGGTTGTTAAATGGTAGCTGGTTCCGTTTGGATGGACGTCCTGGACCCCGTCTGTCGACCTGACGTGGGAACCTGGAGGGCTTGTGGTGGGGGTCCAGGTGTAAGTCTGAAGACGGGTCTCCTCGTCCTCCTCCTGGCCCCGGAGTGAAGGAACGAAGACACAAACACAGCAGAGACCTGGATTGGAGCTGAAGGTCTGGACCCACATTCAGCCCCACGGTGCGTTCACTGACGCTGTAAAATCCATTCCTCCCTGTCAGCTTTAGGAGGACCTGCAGGTCTGTGACCCCTGATTCCAGCGGGGTCTCCTGAACCCCCTGCTGATGTCTCATCTGCTGCACTGAAGCGCTTCCGGTATGGCTCTGTTGTGGTGAAAGAAGATCTTCCTGGTGGTCCCGAGCTCTGGATCAGGATTAGGTCTGGATCAGGATCAGGTCTGGATCAGGTCTGGATCTGGATCAGCTCTTGATCAGGATCAGCTCTGGATCAGGTCTGGATCTGGATGAGCATCAGGTCTGGATCGGAATCAGGTCTGGATCAGGATCAGATCTGGATCAGGTCTGGATCTGGATCAGCTCTTGATCAGGATCAGCTCTAGATCAGGATCAGGTCTGGATCAGGATCAGCTCTGGATTTGGATCAAGTCTGGATCAGGATCAGCTCTAGATCAGGATCAGGTCTGGATCAAGTCTGGATCAGGATCAGCTCTAGATCAGGATCAGGTCTGGATCAAGTCTGGATCAGGATCAGCTCTGGATCTGGATCATCATCAGTTCTGGATCAGCTCTGGATCAGGATCAGGTCTGGATCAGCTCTGGATCTGGATCAGCTCTGGATCTGGATCAGGTCTAGATCTGGATCCTGAAGCGGGTCTCCCCTTCAGGAGGACGAGGAGCTCAGAGTGGAGCCGCCACTCCTCCACATCCAGAGGCCTGTTGAAGTGGATTGTTCACGTCTTTCAGAGCCCCGGAGTTGTTCTGTGAGGCTGATGGGATGGGGGGCGGCGTGCCCCACAGATGACCTGAAGGGGTTGAGGGGTTTGGCTGTGGCTCTTCCTCAGAAAAATGCTGATCAGCATAGAACCAGTGTTGTTGGTATATGCTGAGGAACAGAACCTTTAGGCAGAACCTTTTCTCCAAGCCGTGGGCGGGTTCTACCTGCAGCTAAACTACGGTGGCCCCGAGGGGCCAGTGACACCAACAACCCACTCAACGCAAAAACATAATAAAGGTCACTGCTGCCACTAAGAAAGCAAAAACAACAAGGTTACATTTTAGGATCTAAAACCAAATTCCACAAAAAAAGAAAAGAAAAGGAATTTTCCTCAAAATGAAATGTAAAAAGAAAACGATACAAAAAGAAACAGGAAAAGGACGGCAGAACCGAGACTTTTACTTCCTGTTGTTGAAATCCAGTTTCTCATGCTAATACTCACTCAAAAATGGGGGGTTGGGGGCTGCCCCCTGTAGCTCCACCCATGTAGCCCCGCCTTTGTAGCTCCACCCATGTAGCCCCGCCTTTGTAGCTCCACCCATGTAGCCCCGCCCATGTAGTTCCGCCCCTGGTACGGAGCAGATCCAATTTTTTTTTTTTTATACACTGTATTTTATCCCACGAAGGAAAATTCTTTCTCCGCATTTGACCCATCATCCCCTTGGGGAGCGGTGAGCTGCAGCCAAAACCGCGCTCGAGAGGCAGTAGCGTCAAGGGTCTTGCCTAAGGACCCTCACTGGGTGATGTTAATGTTAATGGTGATGCTCGCCATTGATATGGTAATTGCCCCCAGTACCATTGCTCATTCCCCTCCGGGAATCGAACCCTGGTTTCCTGCATGGTAGCCTCTCACCTTATCAGTCGAGCTAACATCTGAGCAAATAACATTCGGTTGAAATGATGGGCAATCTTCATGACATAAATAAATGATGATGATAGACTAAAATAATAACATATATATGTTATATATATATAATATGATAAATACAAACATTCATGTCTAATTGATCATTGACATTTATTTGATAAACCGGTTTTCCTGTTAAGATCAACTTCTAAACAAAAAAATCATTTTATTCGATGTTTAATCTTAAAAAATCACAGATATTGAAAGAAAAACATTTTCTCTTTAGTGAAAACTGAAACCAAATGAGTGAAAAGAGGAAAGGACGAGGGTTGAATGATGACCTTTGACCTTCATGTGACGGACCTCAGAGTGAACATTCTGCACCTCCAAACGTGAAGGCGGCGAGGACCGTCCTGAGGCGTGGAACCGTGGTGCGTTCGTGTGATGAAGCATCGGGATGTGGGAGCAGAATATTTATAGGAGCGTCTTCCTCCTCCTCCTCCACTCGCCCCCCTCCCTCTGCCTCTCAGCCTCTCTTCACATTCAGCAGCGAGGAAGAGGAGGACGAGGAGCCAGCCTCCTCTGCTCCGGGATCCTTCAGAACTTCTGTTCCGGGTTTGAGCTGGAGAGAGGAGACGGTTCTGGAAGATCCGAACAGCTTCTGCAGACACGAGTTCTCTGGGACCAAAACTACCCAGAAGGCTTTGCTCTTCATTTATTCATCCATGCAGACGCTCCGTCAGCTCGGAGGACCGTCATCTTCTCTGCAGGTCAAAGCGGAGCCGTTCTGAGAAGACGGTTGGATTCTGGTTCCTGACCGGCTCGAGTCCCGATAGCTGAGGCTCCGGGACGTGACAGGATTTTACCGCTTCAGCGGGTCGGGACTCTTCTGGCGACTCACGGGGGTGCTCAGCACTCGCCTCCGCAGCTCGGCGCCACCGTGGCTCGGTTCTGACTGACTCCCCTTCAGATGGTCCGCTGTCTTCTGCTCTGGACTGTAACCTGGAGCCGGTTCTTGGTGGGAGATGGCGGCGGCCATCGCCAGCTCCCTGATCCGGCAGAAGCGTCAGGCCCGCGAGTCCAACAACAACCAAGTCGCCAGCAGCAAGCGGCGCTCCAGTCCCAGCAAAGACCCGCGCTCGCTGTGCGAGCGGCACGTCTTCAGCGTCTTCAGAAAAGTTCGCTTCTGCAGCGGGAAGAAGCGGCCGGTGCGCCGGAAACCAGGTGGGTCCAGAACCGTCTCTGGTCGGTCCAGAAGAACAGCGTCTGTTTTTCTGCTAGAAACCAGCATCGGCACAGGAGAGCTCGCTGCACCAGTGCATGATGGGAAAGTTCGTTCTGCTGGGGACACCAGTGGGGTGGGAAGCGGGACTGAAGCTGGACCTCCTGCAGGAGGACAGCAAGGAGGTCCCGGTTCCCTTTGATGGAAGCTGGTCCTGATGAGGAAGGGGGGCGGTCCATTCCGTGGGGGTGGGGGGCCTCTGAGGTTCAACGGTGGAGCCCCCCCTGCACACCAATGACATGACAACGTTGAAGCAGGGGGGGGGAGGGGGGGCTTTTACTTTAGAGCCCCGCCTCCATTTTGTTCTAACTTTCTGGGGTTTTCACGTCATCGGACACGGATCCACTTTGACACAAATGTCTGGCGTGGAATGAGGGGGACTTTGTGGAGCCAATGATTCTAAGGATCCAGGAGAAAGTCCGTCTCTGAATGTTTGGTCCCGTTGGTTTGGTAGCCGTCACTCCCAGCTGATTCCCTTCCAGTGTTCCCGTGTCTTTATCCACTTCTCCTCTGGTGGATTCCCGTTTTTGGCAGTAATATCGGCAGCAGAGCGGCTCAGCTCCTACGTTGTTGTGTTTTCCTCTTGTCCAACAGCTGAGCAGACAGATGGGATCAGAGCTGACGGCTCTTTGATGGACAGATTTCACTGCTACAGTCTTCTGGCACATGAGGTGCATATTTGAATAAACCCCCTTTGGATATTGTTTATATTTGGAACTACGACTCTTAAAGTGTGGGTGACATGGCCTATTTTAATAAGCCAAAATATAGTAAATAGTCTCTATTTCATGTTGCGATTGTTATTAATATTTTTCGAAAAAGAATAAATAGCGAAAAACTCACTTCCTGGTGGCGTGGCCCTGTGTCCTCCTGGACCCTGAGGTGAGCTTCAGAAATGGCAGAGCAGCTGTTTTTTCAGCATCTTCACCCCATCAGCTGGTCCGGATCAGTAGAGGCTCCTCCCCCGGCGGCGTGCAGCACACCTTTAAAAATAGCTCTGCAGGGAGGAACGGCGTCTTGATGCTGCAGCTCCATCAGAGGATCTGACCCTCCCCCTGAGCACAGGACCGTGAACGGGTGATTGGCGGAAGCTGCTCAGGTGGGAGGAGTCTGTGGTGTCCCCCCTCATGTCTTTTGTGTTGCTGTTGTTGCAGAGCCGCAGCTGAAGGGCATCGTGACGCGTCTGTTCAGCGAGCAGGGCTTCTTCCTGCAGATGCTGCCTGATGGGACCATCAGCGGATGCAAAGACGAGAACAGCGACCACAGTGAGTTCCCCGCCCACCTGCTGCCACACCCACCTGCTGCCACACCCACCTGACTGTGTCACTCTGTCCTCTGATCCGGCACGCCGTCCGACCGGACTCTGGCCTCAGACAGCCACAGTTTGGTCCAATGGGAGGGTCAATCATTTTAGATCTGATTCCAACCCCCACACTGACGTTTTCATGGCTCCGCCCACAGAAACATCAGGAGACGTTCCCTCCTGGTGTTTCCTCCTCATCAGATGAAGATCTTTGATCTGCAGACGTTCAGCTTTCCTTCCTGCTGCAGACCCACCTCCTCTGCTGCTGTGGAAGAGCCGAAAAGGAGGCCAGGAGGAGGAGGGCCAGAGTTAAATAAAGGAGGACCAGCAGCAGCGCGGCCACAGGCCTCCTCCACCTCCTCTTCCTCCTCTTCCTCCTCTCCCACGCAGCAGCTCCGTCTCTGAGGAGCCAATCGCCTGGTGGCGCGGTCCCGTTTCGTTCCACCTCGTTCTGGCTGTGTGCTGCGGCGCCGCTGTCTCTGCTGAGCGGGTCGGCGTGCGTTGGCGGGCGGGAAGCTGCTGCTGACCCGGTTCTGTTTGTCGCCCTCAGCTCTCTTCAACCTGATCCCTGTGGGGCTGAGGGTCGTGGCCATCCAGGGAGTGAAGGCGGGGCTCTACGTGGCCATGAACGCCGAGGGATTCCTCTACACGTCTGTAAGTCTCCTCACAAAAACATGGTTCACCATCAGAACCCATCCAAGGAGAAGGTTCTTCAGGACGGGTTCTGCTGTCCACTCTTGTGACCGAATGGAGAGCTGCGGGTTTTTGGTTGTCCGGGTCTCAGAGAGGAGCGGCTCCGTCTGCAGGTGCAGGCGTGTCTTTCCGTTCCCTTCAGGCTCGTCTGGACAGTGAAAATGGAACGTACCATTGTCCTGCGTGTGGCGTATCATGAAGTATTCATCGCTCTGATGACGGACGGCGTCCTTACGCCACTCTCTAGTCGATAGTCTCTATGGGTTTTTAGAGCGACAGGAAGTAGGCGGGCTTCCTGAAAAGACAGGAAGTAACTTTTGTTTCTGGCTGGTCTGTTGAAACACGTCTGATCGAGTCCTCCAGGAAGGAAAGCGGTTACCGGTTCAACTCTGGAGTTTGTCAGGCTCAGGGGGGAGGGGCTTGTTCTGCTCTGATTGACTTGCATTGAGCACCTGTTATATCTGGGGGGGCGCGCCTGTGAAGCACTGAACAAACACCTGTTATGTCTGGGGGGGGCAGGTGAACGAGCTAAACTGGGAATCAGAGCGCGACCGGTGCTGTCGGGTCAGAACACGGACGCCCCCGCCCCGCTGCATGATGGGACAGGAAGCTGCTGGACGTCAGCCGTAGGGGTTCGTCATGACAGAACTGCTGACCCAGTTTGGATCAGAACAGGTCCGTGTACTGAACATAACGGGGGGGGGCATCCTCCAATGAAACAAAACTATGACCCGATGGGGACGAAAATAAGACTTTGACAGAATCTGTCAAATTATTGGTTGAAGTCTATAAAGTATTCAACCATAGTTTTCTTCCTTATTCTAGTATCTTCCTCCGTGTTTTATCTCTTAGCTCCTCCCACAATGTTTCATCTATTTCAACCATTCAGCTATTCAAATGTTCAGCTCCTTCAGCCTTTTCCAGCTGTGACTTTGGTCCTTCAAATCCTTGAACTTTTCTAGATATTCCAGGATTTTTGCCTCCATTGAAATAAATGGGGAATGAGGTGCATGAGGTTGCTGGTTCGATACCCGGCTCTGACGTTTTTCACAAAAACATCTTTTTGTTATTGTGCTGTTTTCACTGTATTTATGCTCAACTTTGATCATTTCTTTCTTGTTTTTTTGCCATTTATTCCTTAAGCTTCATTTTCATTCAGTATTGTTGCATCAACCTGCTCCTTCTAGTATTTCAAGCTTTTCTTTTCTTCACACGTTCATGGCAGAAACAGCTGAAGAACGTCAACACAGCTGATGAGACTCCGGCGTTTACGGGTTAAATTACGTCGTTGGTTTCTATGGAAACTTCCAGAAGACTCCAAAGACTTGGAACGGCTAGAATCCCCGGTTCTTGGGTTCCTGGTGTGAATCTAAACCGCTCTGTCTGTTTCAGGACGTCTTCACGCCGGAGTGCAAGTTCAAGGAGTCGGTCTTTGAGAACTACTACGTCATCTACTCGTCCACTCTGTACCGGCAGCACGAGTCGGGCCGGGCCTGGTTCCTGGGACTCAACAAGGAGGGAATCATCATGAAGGGGAACCGGGTGAAGAAAACCAAACCCTGCTCACACTTTGTTCCCAGACCCATTGAAGGTAACAGGCTCTCAGGGAAGCACACAAAGAGCGTCTCGACCTTTGACCTCCGTGTCCACACGGAGCACACCTAGATCTGGGATGGGTAGAAGTCCTCCAGGGTTTGACCTCCCCTCCCTTTAGGTCTCAAGAGGTTCTGAAACGGGCCTCTAAGGCTCCATGTCACCAAATACTGAACCGTGTTTTCTCGGCGCATGCCGCGGACGACGGGCCGCAGAGAACACCTGAACAACACGTTGGCGTGTCGTACAAAAATATGTCTTTGTGTCCACTGTCTGTGTCTTTGGTGGATTGTCTGTCTACTGAAGGAGTTCGTTGAACATTGGTTCATGCATTATGTTTAAAACTTTGCATTTGTCTTTGTTATTGTCGTTACCCCCCGTCGTCTCACTGTGTCGTCAGGAAAGTCCTTAGCAACCGTTGCTAGTGTCGTTAGCCACCTCGTTTCCCCGTGTCGTGTCCTTAGATCTTGTCGTATTTCAAATTTTGCTAAAGTCGTCAGAAAAGTCCTTTTTTACGGCTGGTACTACCACGGAACGAAAAAAACCAGTTTATTAAAGCCGACGCTAGCGTTAACCGTGACAAACAGCAGACGGGCCAAACACTGGATTTTGGTCTTTTCTTTTTAATCTGTTCTGAATGTATTTGACCATGAGGTGGCGCTCTCAGGACCAGAATAATGCTCCTTTGGGCGCCTCTGCTCCTCGTTTATCCATCAGATTTGTTTGATAAAGATCAGTTATTTTTCAAAAGACTTTTAAATAGTAATTTTATCATCAGATTGGATTGAAGCCATACTCTAAATACATTAAAACTATTTCCAAGTCGCTTCGGGAACGTGGAACCGTTTTATGCGTGCACCCCCCCCCCCTCCTTCTGGCAATGCGCGTTTGCAGGAATATCAAAAAAGGTTTTTTTTTTTTGGTAGTACAGGGAACAATTTACCGGCCGTACAAAGTACTTTTCTGACTACTTTGGCAAAATTTGAAATAGGACAAGATCTAAGGACACGACACGGGGAAACGACGTGGCTAACGACAATAGCAACGGTTGCTAAGGACTTTCCTGACGACATAGTGAGACGACATGGGAAAACAACAATAAATAAAGACAAATGCAAAGTTTTCAGCATAAAGCAAGTATATACATCACAAAGCAAATACAAAGTAATAATCAAAGAAGCATGGACACGCAGAAGATGCTGCTTAGTAGCACATCGACATGAACCAAAGTTCAATGAACTCGTTTAATAGACAGACAATGGACCAAAAACATTTTTTCATATTTTTGGCACAAATGGAACCTCATAGTACAGATGTTGTTCACGGGATCCGTGAGCGCTCCTCGCTGTTCCTCGCTGCTCCTCGCTGCTCCTCGTTGCTCCTCGTTGCTCCTCGCTGCTCCTCGCTGCTCCTCGTTGCTCCTCGCTGTTCCTCGTTGCTCCTCGCTGCTCCTCGCTGCTCCTCGCTGTTCCTCGCTGCTCCTCGTTGCTCCTCGTTGCTCCTCGCTGCTCCTCGCTGCTCCTCGCTGCTCCTCGCTGCTCCTCGTTGCTCCTCGCTGCTCCTCGCTGTTCGTCGCTGCTCCTCGCTGCTCCTCGCTGCATCCTGATTGTTGGTCAACCATCAGACTGTAGTCCCACGTAGAGCGGAGCATTCGGACGCCGTACTTCACGACACACTGAGCACACGCAATGGTACGTTCCATTTTCATGACGTCCCTTGAACTGGTCGTACAAATAAAAAAAACGCCATCTGCGCCAAGTTTGAGTCCCTGATTGGTCAAAGTTCAACTGACGTAGCTTTCAACGCGCGTTTTGACCGGAACACGGCGTGG
This sequence comes from Oryzias sinensis, assembly GCA_037389245.1. Taxonomy (NCBI): domain Eukaryota; kingdom Metazoa; phylum Chordata; class Actinopteri; order Beloniformes; family Adrianichthyidae; genus Oryzias; species Oryzias sinensis. The sequence continues at coordinate 1,421,077 of CM074488.1, forward strand.
TCGCTGGAACGAGTGCCGGCCGCTGTGGATGTGGCCTCAGGTCTGATGTCGCTCTCACTCCAGACCCGCCCAGACTCTAGCTGGTTCGCCGCCGTCCCTCTGCTCCACGCTTCATGAGGCGTGGCCCAGAAAGCTCCGGCACCGCCCACTTGTGCTGACGCCTGTCTGTCTCCTCCCACAGTCTGCATGTACAAGGAGCCGTCGCTGCACGAGCTGGAGGAGAAGCTGCTGAAGTCCTCACGGAGCCCCACGCTGAGGAGTGGGAGGAGCCTGGGCCGGGCCCCGCGGCAGGTGGACTCCTCCACAGAGCGGGAGGCCTCGTAGCCTGCAGCGCCCCCCACAGGAGGAGAAGGACAACTCCCATTTAACGCTCCCTCCGTGCAGAAACCACCAGTCATTCGGGAAACAAATGTTGCTTGTGTGAAATAGGTCAGTGGGTGGGGGAGGGGCTTGTTCAGACACGGACTTTATGATAGGAAACGTTTATGCAAACGGGGACGGCGCCAGGAGGCCGCACACCTGCTCTTCATCATCGTAAGCATCATCTTCCTCCGGGTCGAGCCAGAACTCTCCAGCTTTAAGTCAGAACTTTTTCATTTTAGATCCTTTTTCTCTCGTCACGCTTCTTCTGCTGCGGCGAGTCGTTCTGTCAGAACCGAGCCTCCGGTCCTCCAGAACCGAGCCTCCGATCCTCCAGAACCGAGCCTCCGGTCCTCCAGCTACCCGTCCTCGCCTTTGCATTTCGGGTTTTGTCTCCACTCCGTGGTGAGGACGGTTCTGACCGGGACCTCTTGCCGGGTTTGGACCTTCAGCTCATTTCTATGGAAACCTATTTCTCCAAAACGGAGAACCAGTTCTGCAGCTGCCCCCCCCCCCCCCCTCCGGTCAGGCATGAGTTTGAGGCGGGTCGGGGAGGCGTGGAGTGGGGGTCCCTCGCTCAGAGATGGCGTGACGCTCCGTTTTAAGCAGCAGAGAACCTTAAAAGCCGCCGCGGTTCGTGGTTTCCATAGAAACGGAGCTGGAACCACCGGATGTGGGCAGAACCTGGGGTTCAGACCCGGTTCCCACAAGTGTTGCATGATTTACTGTCCTGAAGCAGAGCGGCGCCCCCCAGAGGCGCTTTGGGGGCTTAAATGGTTGAAGGAGGAGCTGAGGTCCGGTCTGGGCAGGACTGACCCCCCACCCACCCCCCACCCCCTCGACTCTGCAGGAATTCTTCGGAAACGGTCGCCTTTCTGATCTGATGCCGCTCCGAGAATTCTGATTGGTCCTGTTTTTAAACCTGTTTAGCCACGCCCCCTTTTTTGGGCCAATCACGTTAAAGAGATGATGGTTTTGATCAAATCGTCCTCTTAGCAAAATCACCAAACTTGATTAACCGTAAAGTTTATTTAATGTGAAGCAAACCAAAAATTTAAGGAAAAATATGGGATTCATGAAAGCTGGGATCTGGTCGGTTTCCGTGTCTTTTTTTAGTTCAGGAAACAGGAAGCAGCCGCTAAAACGGCCGTTCGGACCTGGTTCCTGAAGCCGTCGGCTGACGGGTCGCTTCTGTTGGATTATCACTGCCGAGATCACTGCCCTCAGAACCGAAACTGCTCCAGTCCAACATCTTCTGAAATTCATCCATCAGGAAAACTGCTTCCTGTTAACCTCCACAATAAAAGCCTCACCAATAGACGGTCAAACAGTCAGCCGCTTCAGGCTAGAAGAACGAGGCCGCAGACTTGTCCTTCTGCTGCGCAGGACGGCGTCAGATTTGAACGTTGACCTTAGACGTGATGTTCCGTGACGTTCCCATAAAACGTTGACGTTCAAAAGTGGTTTACTGGAACGTTCACGTCTGATCTTCCTTTGGTTCTGGCAGCGGGCGGGAAACTGGTCTTCAATGTAAATCCAGACTTCCCCTCCTGCAGCAGAGAACAGGTTCTTCCACCCCCATCCCGGTTCCTGCTGGGGTCAGAACTGCAGACGTCCTGATCCATGAATTTCAGATGGACTCACTCCACTGCCCTCCCCAGCCTTCATCCTCTTCTTCTCTTCCCAAAGCCGATCCTCCTCTCAGGACCGCCGGTTCCCCAGAGGCATCTGAAGCCGGTGTGGTTTGGACCCCTGCAGTGTTTCTGAAAGAAAACGGTTTCCGTGCCAACAAGGTTCTGAGAAGAACCCGGAGCCAGAAACAGCCGACAGTTCGGACCGGATTCTGTTCGACTCCAGAGTCCGATGAGCCTCTCTGTCCCACTCTCAGACGTAGTTCAAGAACTGGGCTGAAATGGTTTTTGGTGCCGTTCTGCACAGCTCCCCTCATTAGGCACGCTGCAGCAGCTACCACTACAACAAAAAAACGTCCCGAGTGTCCGACCCAAATCCAACCGGTCGCCCTCCAGATGTTTTTGGGAAACCCGGGTCACTTCCCATCAGCCGACAGGAAGCACTGTTCCAAAAATGTTTGAGTCGTTTAGAGGTGGAGTCGAGGTGGGCGGGGTCTACGTCCTTTCACTTCTAAAGTGCTTTTCTTTGATGTTTCCCGGATGTGAACACATGGACTGAAAACTGAAGCGATCCCATCCCAACGTTCCACCTCAGAGAAAGTCTTCCAGTGTGAGTTTATATGAGGATCGTTGGGAACGTCGGGATCGACCCGGTTACCCGTTTTAACGCACGATTGTCTTTTCTGTCACAGCTTTAAAAAATTCAGAAAAAGTGGAAACACCAAGACAGACTTTCCAATGCAGCAGGAATGTTTTAGTCATTTCCTGTCCAGAAAAAAACAGCAAAGACTGAGAGCTTTGGAGAAGAAAGTCCGGCTTTGAGTCGCCTGCAGCTCCTAAAGACCTGCAAAGATCGGAATTTGACACGTTCCTCTTTACGGAGCGCTGCGTTTGGGTTCTGCAGGAAACACGGAAAACCTGCTGCTTTTCTGTTTCCAAAGGCAGCACGCATGTAGAACAGAGAAGACGCTCCGCCTGCAGGCGGCGCCGCTGCAGCTGTCTTTGTGTTTGCACCTTTTCTCACGCTTTCATGTAACGCACCATATAGTAGAAAACGCCATCGCTAATGCACAGCAGGATGAAAGTATGACAATAAAAAGACCATGAACACGGCCGAGTCCGCCTCCCTTATTCTGAGGGTTTCAAACCCTCGTCCTCCGTCTGCAGCAGCTGCTGAAAGGAAAAGCAGGACAAAGACATGAATGATGCATGAAAACAGCGGCTCCTCTGGGGAAACGCTCACGTTTATGCTGAGCGGGAGCAACTTTAATGTTCAATACATCAAATATTCAAATCAACGTCAATCTGCAGAGGAAGGCTTTTTATCCAGCAGTTTGGAGTTGGGCAGCAGGGGGCGCCACTGAGCGCAGACACTTTTCTGTTCAGGTTTATACTTCAGGCAGTTTTCCTGCTGCTGGGATTTTCCTGAAGCGGCAGGAAAGCAGCAGAAGCTGGAACCTCTGAGCCCAAAATGATGATCTACAGTAAACCTTAAGCCTCTGGACCCCAGGAAGACCCGGATCACACCTTAAACCAGAACAAACACCATGTGCCACTCTCTACTAAGAACCACCTTTATAATAACTAATCTCCTGGGTTAACAGGAGAATTATATAAACTATTTAGTGACTAAATGACCCCCCAGGTATTTGCAGAGAGCATAGAAAAAGCATTAAACGTTAAATCAAGGTGGACTTAACCTGAAAGCTTAAAAGTTGGACTTCTTTTGACGACCGTCTATGAAATAATGACAAGATTCCTGCAGATGAAGATACTTTCCAAGAACAAATCTTTATTTTACAATAACTGCTTTAATTATTTATTATTATTATTAATAATAATATCCTATGGTGGGTCGGCTCTTTAACCATGGTGGTCGATTACTCAGATATGGAGAATTGAACCTTAAATATGAGCTGCTGTTCCTCCATTGTTTCTGATTACTAATGAAATCTGAAACTCTTTAAAAACTCTGACCTTGATGAAAACGTCTCCTCATCTCTGAGTGACACTAATGTTAGAAATTCCTGTTTGCCCTGAAGAACAAAGTCCTGTTTCAGCAGAACGTCGTTTCTGCTCGAGAACATTTATTCCTGACGCGTCCTAGAAACAAATCTGGACTCTGGATCAGAAGTTATGAATCAATAACACGATGAGAGATGTCTCCTAGAAACATCTGCACAGAATCTAACCTACTGATCGATGCAAACATAAGACAACTGACCCCAACAGTGAAGACCAGAAACCATCAGTCACCTGCTGGAACTGGAATATTACTAGAAGGTTTATGTTTGATCACAAATCTGACTCACAATTTCATAATAAATTTGAATAAATCATAAATGAAAAGAACACAAAATCAAACATAACATTGGAATTGAATCTAATTATAAGTTTCATTTTCACAAATCAAAATTTTCTTCATGACAACTTTCTTCCTCTGTAATAATTATAGAATTAGAATCTTATTTATGCAGCATTTCTAATAGTTTAAACAAAAACAGGTATTTATAAAATCTGTTTGAACATATCTGTAGTAGAAATGTCATCTCCTGCCATTCTCCTTATTGTTCTTGTTACGTTGTTCTGTTTTGAACAATAAAGCATAAAAAAGTCAATAAAGGTTGAATTCAAAAATAATAATAAAAATCTGCTGCATGACTTTTAGAGGTGGAGTTCTCAGAAATGAAAGTTTCTGCTGGAACTTCACCGTTTTCCTCCTGACAAACTCTGAAGGGAACCTCAGAGGGAACAGAACCAGGTCAGACTGTCCAGAACCAGAACTCTGACGGATGCCCCTGCAGCCAATGATAGGAGCTGATCTGGGTCCTGCATGGTCCTAAGCAGAACCTTCAGCCTGTTGTCGATTCTGATCCGATCTGCAGGTCTTCCAAACACAGACGTTCCTGCAGGCGGAACAACATTCCCAGTTCTGCCAGCGGAGTCAGAGACGTTCCTCCTGGTTCCGTGGATTCAATTAAATTCAATTCAATTTTATTTGTATAGCCCAAAATCACAACAACAGTCGTCTCGATGGGCTTGGATCTCAGCTCCAGGAAAGAACTGGAACCTGAGCAGACGTTTCATCTGATTCTCCATCTTTCAAGTCTTCGCTTTTCTGCAGCTGCTGAACTTCTTATTTCAAACTGTTGTTTTGGAAATGATCCCAAACTTCCAGGAGTGATTTTTACCTTCCACCTGGAGAATCCTGGAGAACCCTGGATAAGATAAGATAAGATATTCCTTTATTCGTCCCACGATGGGGAATTTTCCTTTTTGCGGCAGCAGTACAGGGCAGAGAGAGAGCAATATATAAAAGAAACAAACGATGGAGTCAATATACTCACATATATACACAATATACACATACATTTCCAAAAAAAATTGCACAGGAGAACCCTGGCCTGTTCCTCGTCAAACAGTTGGAGGCGTCTTAAACCAAGAGTTCAAACATTTGACCTGAAGGTGGATCTGATCTCAGAAGCGTCTTGGATTTAGATCTTAGGGGTGATGGAGGAACATCTCTGGTTCTGTCTCCAGGCAAAGTCTTCTGATGATGAAGAGGAGGGTTTTCCTGCAGCTCTTCCTCTCAGAGCAGATTTCAGAAACTCTCTCGCTGTCAGTCTGAGCTTCCTCTGCATCCTGTTCTTGTCTGAGTCCACAAGGACCGGCTCAGGTGGTTCCGGTTCTTTTCCCTGCCGGAACTCCAACCACCGTCCCTCTTCCAGACTCACGAGGACCAGTCTGGACCACCTCACACCTTTCAGGCCTCTGATTGGTCCTCAACCGTGTCGATCTCATCCAGGTGAGGATTTTCAGCCAATCAGGGACAGACACACTAAAACATTTTCAGATGATTGTCTAAAAGCTCGTGGGTCCCTGTGGAGAATTGGGTCTCAGGTGTACTGAGCCATCGGCGGTGGGGTTCTGGTTCAATCAGAACCGAGCCCCAGGGCAGAGAACCAGACTCCTTCATGGTGTGAAACCTCTTTGTGTTTTCCTCCAGTTTCTTCTCATTTCATGTTCTCTGTTCCGGTTCCGGCTCAGAGTGAATCCTCTATGTTCTGCCAGAACCCGAACAGAGCCAAAACTGTGGACTGAACCTGCACTCACGTGGACCCGTCGGTTCTGTCAGAACCACAGAGAACTCAGAATCAGACTGAACGACGGGAGCTGAGTGATGAGAAGAACCGGCAGCAGGGGGCGCTAGGACCCGGGGAACGCCAGGAGCAGACGTTTGAATCTTTAAACATTTAAAGGAAATGGATCCAAAACATTAAAGCAGCTGTTTTTTTAACACTTATGATCATAAAAGAGTAAAGACATTAAGTACGGAGAGTGAGAAGGGTCAAATGATAAAACAGAATAAATGAGTTAATGGAAACGTGATGGACAAAATCAACAGTTTTAGTCACTAATCATTTCTGAGGTTTGTTTAGAAAATGAGTTTAAAGGTAAAAGAAACATGTGGCTCCTTAGAGATGAAAGTATTTTTACTGTTTGTTGACATGTTTATTTATTTGTTTACATGTGCTCTTCTTTGTTTAGCTTGTTTATTCACGCGTTCGCTTGTTTGTTGACATGTTTGCTGCGTCTTCCTCTTTCTCTAAAGTGTGCCTGGCTTGGCGCGCACGCGCTGCGCTGTGATTGGCCGCAGCCCGCGCGCCGGGGGGAGGAGCGTGGACCGGAATCCGGGCTGGAACTTTGACTCGGACTTCCTTCATGAAGCCTCCGCGGCCCCGCTGTGGCTCCGCCGGTCTCCCCGCTCCCGACCCCGGCTGTTCGTCGCGGGGGGAGGACCGTTTTCCCACCCGCGTGTCAGAAGTCGGGCGCGTGCCATTTGCTGTCAATCAGCCGGTCGGGCTCGCGCGCCGCCTGCGTGGAGCACTTCAACGAGCCGAACCGGACTGAAACGACGATTGACAACCGCTGTGGAGTCCGGAACCAGCGGAGTCTGCCGCTCAGTCCCGGTTCTGTTACCGTCCGAACCGTCCTCAGACCCATGTAAGTTCCCGCCCTCCTCATCCGGAACTTAGTTCGGGTTCGGTCAGGAGTCCAGTTCGGAGCCGCCGCCGTTCTCATCGTTAGTTTCAAAAGAAACCGGCTTCGTTTCGGATCTGACCCGGTCGGTCTCAGACTCGTGTGCTACTAATCTCCATGAAAAATCCCGCATTTCCAGGAATCTGAGTGGATTTCCGCGTCGATCCCACATCATTTCTGTTTCACAGAAAAGTTTCACGGTCAGCTGATGGCAAAGATGACCGGGGGGGGGGGGGGGGTGTTCTGGTCCTCATCAGCCTGATGGTTTTGGTCCGGGACCAGCCAGAGTGTCCCCCATCGATCCGCTCCGATAATCAGATTACAGCCAATCAGGTCAGATTGACTTTACTGAGATCAGCACAAAGCCGGACTGCAGTCTGTCTGAGCCCCTCCTCCTCCTCATCTTCATCACCGTCATCCACTTCATCATCATCATCATCATCATCATCACCATAAGTCATCAGCAAAAGCTCGTCTGAAACAAAGTGAAGATGAAGAAGAAACAGCCAAAAACTTTCAGGAGGGTCTCTGCAGACCCGGACCCCCAACCTTTGTGAGGATGAGGGCTGTTATGGGGTCTGAGGGGGATGAAGGGCCACAAAGGAGCCGTTTACTACAAATCCCCCCAAACCGAACCCCACACTGCTATAGTAATGATCATAATGATCAGCAGTCCTTATGGATCCATTGATATCCATCCAAACAGAATCTAACATGTTTTCAGCCACAGAAATCCTAAATCTTCTTGTCAGAACACGTTTTTGAGTTTTTTGACACTGCATTAATGAGAATTTCACATTTTGTGCAACATTTAAAACATAATGTTCTTTTTCTCACTCATCTCTGGGATTTACCTACTTAGTGGCAGGACTGGCTTTTCTCAGAAACTGTGCAGCACTAAACAAAGCTTCAGGTGCATTCTGGGAGTTTTTTCACAGGCCTCGTGAGAAAAGTCTGCAAATCAAAGAGTTGGGCATTTTGAGAAAAACATTT
>CM074488.1:1493669-1590599 GCA_037389245.1 Oryzias sinensis
CGGAGAACCCGTCCTGTTCAAAGCAGGCTCAGAGGAGGGGGCACAGAACAGAACCCTGTGGAACACCAGACGCCTCCTTTTGAGGCAGAGAGGAGGGTCTGGACGGTTCTGCAGACGTTCTGATGGGAGCAGCAGAACATCCAGCAGAAGGTGGAAGAACGGAGCGGCGAGTCCCAAGCGTTTTCTGACATGTTTTATGTTTTCCTCACATATAAAAGATCCGTCTGTCCGTCAAGCATTCAGTACATTTAATGAAACAGCAGTAAAACAAGCCGCTCCGTGGGCGGGTTCTCACGATCCTGACGTCTGGAGAACGTCACGGAGGTTCCTCTGTGAGGCGCGGCGGCGGGACGTTTCACAGACAGTAATAAAACGATAATCCTACAAAAACAGAAAAGGTACACATCCGAGCATCAGAGCGGCATCCGGTTTCCCTCCACGCTGATCTTCACGGCGTGACCCGGCTTGGTCAGGCGCCGGATGTCTGCGAATCTGCGCATCTGCTTGTCGACGCGGGACATGCCCTTCTTGACGGGACCCTGGGGGCAGAAGCACAGCGTCAGAGGTCGGCCCTGAAGGCGGCGTGAAGCCACGATGCAGACGGCGCCGCTCTGTTTGGTGCGTTTAGATCAGGGGGGTCAGAATCCAGGCCTGGGGGGCCGTCGGAGCTCCTCATCGGCTGAACACGCCTGACGCAGGTGATCAGCAGCAGGAGGCGGGTTTCTGGTAAACCTGCAGCAGGCGGCCCCGCAGGCCTGGAGTTCCACACCCCACCTTACTGAAAACCACGGTTCATCGTCCTGTTAGCCGCGTTTTTGTCTCCTGAAGGAGGCGCCACTCCACGCCATGCAGACTTACTGCCCCCTGCAGGTGAGCAGCCGCCACTACAGGGGCATCCTGTTCCCTTCGATGCTGATCTTAACGGCGCCCTGCGGCCGCCGCATCTTCCTCTCCTCGGCGAAGCGGCGTTTGTGCTTCTCCAGCAGGCCGATGGCCTTCTTATAGCCACTCTACGGAGGACCAATCAGACTGCAGCTGACTGACAGGAACCGCCCCCTTACTTCACTCTATAAACAAACGAGCCCTGACCCTTTGGCGGTTTCGGGACTCACCCTGCTGGAGTCGCCCTCCACGTTCCACTTGGGTCGGACCACGTAGTCCTTGTTGGAGGGCATCGGGACTCGGGCCCTGGCGCAGAAGCCGGGGTCGCCGGGTCGCAGGGCTCTGTGGGAGGGGGTTAGAGACTTGAGGTGACTGTGAGGCTGCATCAGCTGTGACACTCTAAGCCCCGCCCCCTTCTGCTTCATTGTTAGACCTGTGAGGATAAACTTCCTGAATGAAGCTGGTTCCTGAACGTGTTCACAGTGGAACCACTAGAGTGTTGATGATGAAGCTCGCCTCCAATTTCGTCAAAGTAAAATCAGCAAGGGAACTTTAGCTCCACCCCCTTTTCACCTCACCAGTAGATCAAATCTCTTTTAACTTCATAACATCACTACATTTTACATGGAAATGGCACAGAAAAGCGGGCGTGTCCCTTTGACATGACCGGGCGTTTGAACCCGTCCAGAGGCTAGCCCTGACCTCACAGAGGCGTGGCGCCCGGGGCACTTACTTCTCCTCTCCGGTCAGCTGCTTCTCCAGGTCCCGGCGTGGAGTCTGACCCCCGGAGCTGCGGGGCAAAAAAAACAACACACAGGTTCACAGGGTTTCTACGGAAAGCCCAACGGTTCAAAAATGACCCAAAAAAGACACAAGCCCCAAAAGCACAGCGGCTGTCCGGATGTGCGCCAACAACCAGCCACAGGGACAGGCTCCAGCAACCCGTGACCGCCATAGGGATGCAGCAAGTTAAGGACGGACGGGTCGGTCTAACGCGATTTTCTAAAGATTATACTACAGGTTTGAGTTTATTATTTGTTACTAAAAACTCCTCAGTGTCACAAGTTTGTAAAAGAAACGCCGATAAGCTGAGACTCCTGATTTCAGAATAAAGGTCAAAGGTGAGTGTTTGTCTCCTTCTGCTGATGCTCTCACATGTTCTGGTCCGTCCCACTGCAGGATCTTCTCCTGCAGACTCATTTCTCTCCCAGAATCCGTTTCTGAAAGGCTTTTATTGTGTCGGTTTGTGAGCGGCGCATCAGGCTGCAGCGCCTCCTGTTGGCTAAACGGTGTCACTGAAAAACCGTTACTTTCTAAAAACCAAAGCTGAGAAACTGTTTTATAATAAGAGGTTGACTTTTGGAATAAACCATTTTTCTGTTGTACGTCCGGTTGCTCCTTTCAAAATAAGAGATGAGTTGCGTGTCTTTTCTGGGTGAACCTGTGAAGCGCTCAAACGCTGCAGCTGTGCCTCCATGCGGTTATGGCCGCCACGGCCTCACAGAGTTAGTCAACAAAGCTGGACGTCCGGAGGCTCACCTGAGGCTGCAGGTGAGCCTCCGGACGCTCCTAGGAACAAACTCAGCCCTCAACCGCCGCGTTATTCTGAAGCCTGGACGCTAAACGGCTCAGAGGCGTGGCTGCGCGGCAGCACCCCCTGCTGGCTACAGTTAGACTCCGTCACCAGGAGTTCCTACGGGAAACAAAGCCGGTCTTCGCCGGCTTCACCGTGCAGTTACAGCCGTGCAGCCATGCTGCGTTCTGACAGAACCTGCAGGGACCGGAGAAGACGTCGGGCTCCAGCGGCCGCTCCACCTTCTCAGGCTGACTGGAGGGAGAGGAGAGAAGGGATGAAGAGGAGGAGGAGTGACTGTGGTTCAGAGTCAGCCTGTAACGGAGCGCTGTGTGAAGGAGGAGCCGCAGAACTGAACCGGGTCAGAACCCAGCCTCCGTGTTTCAGCTGCTGAATCGCCTCAGACATCAGAACAGCTTTTACCAAAGTCTGACAGGTTCTCGCTTGGAAAGCGCTGAGCTCAGTACTGCGGTTCCTCAGCTGACAATCTGCTGAAATGAAAGCCCCGCCCTTTTTCCTAAACGTCTCTTCATGTGAGCAGAAGCGTCAAAGGAACCAAACCGGGTGTGTTTCTGGGCTGGAACTGGAGCTAGAACTGGAGCCGGGCCTGGATGCGGTTCGGAGGAGGAGCGGCGTTACCTGAGTCTCCGCCTCTGCGGCATCTGCTGGTCCAGGTCCCTCTGCTGGCGCTCCTCCCTCGTCATGCTCTTATAGTTGGACGTCAGGCCGAAGATGGGCCGCGACCACTCGTCTGCGGACGGCACGGCGCCCGTCAGGCACAGACACGACACTGAAAGCGGCGGCTGGGGGCGGGCTCTTACTGATCAGCTTGAGGGCCAGGTCCTTGTTGGGGCGCGACTCCTTGGGGTGTTTGTAGAGGAACATGACGGCGCGGCCGATCTTGCTGTGCTTCAGGGTCTCCTGGCTGACGCTGGGAAGCTGCGGGAGAAACGCCCAGAGACGTCCTGAGCCGTCCAACTGACAGACGGATGGTTGCTGTTCTGGTTCTGTCCAGTTGGGACCCTCACCTCCTGCAGGATCCGGAGCAGCTCCTCCCGGATCCGGAGAGCCGGCAGGGACTTGTCTGGAAGCGGGCTGATCCACTCTGTGATGGCCGACATCACGCCGCTGTCGATGAAGGTCTCCTTCAGGTCCTGCCTGAGCAAGCGCAGACCCGGAGCGATCAGAACCGCTCTGGGAACAGAACTGGGTCGGGAGCGGCGGCTCTTACTTCTTCAGGTGCATGACGACCTGCGGCAGCAGCGTGAGCTTCTTCAGCGCCGGTTTCTTCTGCTTGTTCAGCGTTCGGTCCTCCTGTCAGACAGACTGGTGTCAGCGGGCTTTTACTCTGAAGGCAGAGGCTTTTACTGTGAAGGGCGGACCTCTGCGGCCTCGTTCATCTTGGTGATCATGGCGCTGACAACGTCGTCGGCGTCGCTGATGAAGGTGCCGCCGTCGCGGTGCCGCCGGCGCCGGCTGTTGATGGCCTTCCTCTTGGCGAGCATCAAGTCGAAGTCGGACATGAAGCTGGTGCTGCGCGCGCACGTACATGCACAACATCAACACACGCGCTCAGAGACACCGCCCACACTGCGAGGAGGACACTCACTCCTGCCCGCCGCGATCCACGCCCTCATCAGAGTCCGACTCCTCCACCTCCGGTCGCTCCTTGGACTCCTTCTTGTCGGCCTCCAGGTCCTCCTGGTTGAAGCCCTGCAGGAGGAAGGGGAGGAGCCTGTGAGGAGCAGCAACGCCACACTTCCTGCCCCCTCATGCACACTAAGGTTACCGTGAACTCCTCCTCCTCCTCGTCTCCGGACTCCCCAAAGATGTCTGCGATCATTTTCCTGCGGCAGAGATCAGACTGAAGATTTGAACGCCGTCCACAGAAACCAGAAAATCGTGTTTTTCCGACAAATTCCGCTGAGTTAAACCAGGAAACGGGTTCGATTCCTGAACAACATCCACCCCCATCCCCACTGCTGACTCACTCCTCCTCGTCTCCGGACTCGCTGTCGCTCCCGAACAGCGCCTCCTTGTTCTGCTGCTTCTGGCCCCGCCCCGCGGTCGTCTTTCGCTGCTGCTGCCAGGAGCCCAGGCCTTCAGTTTGGCCTGTGTTCTGCCAGACCCACCGAGGCGCTGCCGCTGTCCGAGTTCTCCTGCCTGAACGCCCGGCTCCTCTTGGCGCTATGACAGACGGCAGAAGGGAGGCCCATGGTTGCACCGGGAGGAGGAGAAGGAGCGCCGTGGAAACGGAGGAGGCTTCACCTGGTCTGTCTGCCTTTTCGTCCTCGTCATCCTCGCTGTCGGACAGGATGACCTTCTTCCTCTTGGCTGCAAAGACAAACAGAAGGAAACCTTCGTCTTCATCTCAATCATCCGAATCTTCGGATTTCTTCGAAGTTTTATTTTGAAAGCTTACACAAAGGCTGCCAGTGGGCCATCAGCGCCGCCTGAGGTCGGAGCGCCCAAGCACCTGCTGATGGGAAAGATTTTGACCCATGGCTGCACTGAAATGTGGGCGTGGCTCTACAACCAGCCTCCGTGGGGTGTCCCAGCAACAGGTTTGCCTCTGAGGGAGGCGTCTGATGACATCATCACAAAAAACCACTTTGAAGCTGGAAAATTGACCTTGAACCCGAGGGTCACACGATTGGTTCACGCGTCACCGAGCATGCCTAGAGGGTCAAGATGTCCCTGGGGGCGTGTCAACCGCAGACGGAGGTTTGACCACGCTCGAGTTCCACCATACCAGACTACCAACCTGGTCTCTCCTCGTCACTACCTCTCTTCTCCTTCTACTCTGGCAGCAGTGCTCCTCCGGCGTCCCTCCTCTCCTCCTCCTCCTCGCTGTCAGACTGCATGACGGCCTTCCACTTGCCCTCCTTCTGCCCCTCCTCCGGCTTATCCTCTTCATCAGAGTCTATCTGGGCGCTCTTCCTCCTGCTGGGCGTCTCTGCGTCAGAGTCACTGTTGGGAGACGCCGCCGCTTTGGCGTCTTCGTCCTCGGAGTCGGCGCTAGGGGCGGGCTTGGGTGTGCCCGCCCCAGGTCCGAGCTGCCCCTGGGTTTGGGCGGGGATGAGTGACTCTCGCATCTGAGCCGCCAGGCGCTGGCTTCTGCGGCGACTCGCCCTCCTGCCGCCCCGACCGCTTCGACCGAGAGGCAGTCACGCTGCCAGCAGGGGCGGGCCTCGCCACAGAGCCGCTTTGAGCCCCGGGCGGTTAGCCCCGGGCCCGCCTCAGAGGCCGCTTTCGGGCCTTACTCAGAGCCACTGGCCCCGCCCCTCTTTACAGCGGGGGGAGGGGCTTCATCATTGCTGCCTTCATCCTGCAGAAAGAAAAAGATGTTCGTCTGACAGAACCATGAAAGAGGATACCTGAGAACAGGTCTGGGCCGGCAGACTCTGCCCTGATCAGGTCTGACTCCAGAAGACTTGGCCCTGGATCAGGTCTGTGCCGCAGACTTGCCCCAGATCAGGTCTGTGCCGGTAGACTCTGGCCTGATCAGGTCTGACCTGTGAAGACTCTGGGCCCTGGATCAGGTCTGACTCCAGAAGACTCTGGCCCTGGATCAGGTCTGACCCAGAAGACTCTGGCCCTGGATCAGGTCTGACCCAGAAGACTCTGGCCCTGGATCAGGTCTGACCTAGAAGACTCTGGCCCTGATCAGGTTCAGCTGCAGACTCTGGCCCTGATCAGGTCTGTGCCGGCAGACTCTGGCCTGGATCAGGCCCGGGACTCCAGAAGACTCTGGCCCTGGATCAGGTCCACCCAGAAGACTCTGGCTCCCGGATCAGGTCTCAGCCGGCAGACTCTGGGGCCTGATCAGGTCTGCACCCAGAAGACTCTGGCCCTGGATCAGGTCTGACCCAGAAGACTCTGGCCCTGGATCAGGTCTGACCCAGAAGACTCTGGCCCTGGATCAGGTCTCCACCCACAGAGACTTTTCGTGCCACTGCCTGGAAACAAAAAATCCCATCAACTGATCATACAGACGGGAGAACGGTCAGTCGGACTAAAAACAAACGGAGCTGGAATCATCAGGATTCAGACTTTCTCTGACTGGCGGCTGGGGCCTCAGTCCCCGCCTGGCTGTGCCGGGTGTTCGCCCAGGACAGGAGCGCGCCGCCGCCACACCTGGTGAGCACACAGGGGTTGATCATGACCCAGATGTAACCTGACAGCCTGATGCTGCTTCAGAGAGGAAAAGGTGGCAGAAAGGTTCCAGCAGGAGGCAGACGTGGATGGAGAGCAGAGGCTCCGACTGCAGAGGCTCCCTGAGGAAACCCAGAACTTTCTTTACACAAACTAAATGAGAACTGACTGACAGCAGCAACAGATAACCGGATTCGCCAGAGGCCACCTGAACTAAAATGATAGCAAACCGGTAAAAAGGCGAAGAAACTGCGCCTGGGTTGGTGCGGGAGCATAATCATGCATTTCGCGGGTATGACGCAGGTTGGTGACGCCGCGCGCTAACGAGGCTACAGCAGAAACACGTCCTCATCCGCCTGTAAACCGTTTTCTAGCTCAGTATTTAGCCTGGAACCACCACTAACTGGACTATTAGGGCTCGAGCCCCGTTTTAGAGAAACTAACCGGGTTACATAACCAGGCTTGTTGTTGTTAGCGCGCTAGCTGCGTGTTAGCCCGGGAAAACAAAGCGGTTAACCTGAGCGGCTCCCGGACACGAAGTCCTCCTCGTCCCTGTCCATCCCTCAGACGGAAGCAGACCCGGTTCGGATGTGGGGGCTGGCCCCGAACCTTACTCGATTCGAAGGAATTTTGTTTTCGATCCAGAAAAGATGAACCTGATATGAGCTAGCAGCTCTGAGCCAAAGGAAACCTGCGCATGCGTTCAGAACACCAACGCACCGCTATGACGTCACCCTCCATCGACCTTTATTGTTAAAGAGGGCGGGGACAGAAACGGCCGTGTGTTTCAAGACTTCCTAAAAAGTAAAATTTTCATCATTTAATTTTACATTGAGGTTTTTTTTATATTAAATTTAATTTTCACAGAGTTAAAGTTATTTCCTGTTTATTGATGATCTCTTTCTTTCTTAAACACGTTGTGTTTTTAACTTTGTGTGTTTGGCTGTTAACAGAACTCTGAGCTCCTGCAGCTGTTTCCATGTGGTTTTGCAGATAGTAAATAATATAAACAGAGCAGAACATAAAACATTAATAATAAGATTTAAACGTTTAAAAGACTTAATTTGAGTTTTATCCATAAAGCAGGATGTTGTCACTTTTAGATTGAGCAATAAAGTTTGAAGGAAAAAAGTTACTGTGACGTAACAACTGTGCGACTCAGTGAAAGACCAGTCACGTGGACTGCTCCGGTCCAGGCTCGTGTTCTGTTTACAGCAGCTGAGACCCGCGGGGATGGGGGACCGCAGCCGGCTGTGCTCGGTGTGGCTCGGTTCGGAGACCGGGATCCTAAAGGGGGTCAGTCTGACCCGAAAACAGGCCTTCAACTTCTGCGACACGCGCCAGCTGAGCCGGGACCAGGAGGTCCGCGTGCTGAGTTGGGGCGATCCGCCGGCGGAGAGCGAGCTGCTGCTGGGCTTAGTGGACGGAACCGTCCGAACCTTTAGCACCGAGAAGGGCGCGTTCACGGACGCGCGGCGCTGCGGGGACCCGCAGGACGGATGCTTTGCGGGTCTCGCGGCGCTCAGCGGCTCCACATTGGTCTCGTGCACGGAGAACGGTGCTGTGCGCGTGTGGGCCGAGGACAGCCGCGAGCCCGTGACCAAGCTGGAGGCGGGAAAGACGGTGTGCCGGATGAGACAGAGTCCGGTAAACCGGAACAAGGTGGCCACCGGCGGGAAGGAGAACGGGCTGAAGATCTGGGACCTGCAGCGGCCGGAGGCGGCCCTGTTCTCCGCCAAGAACCTCCGGGACGACTGGCTGGCTCTGCGGCGGCCGCACTGGGTCCGGGACGTGGCCTTCATCCCGGACTCGGACAAGGTGGTGACGTGCACAGGCTACCATCAGGTGGGTGGAGCCGGTTCCGGCACGTGGATGATGTGACAGGAGGAGGTTTCTGGCGGGAACACGGGTCTGACCCTGTGTTCCTGGGTTGCTGGTTCGAATCCACGGACTAAAGCTCGTTATCTTTTGGGTTGATTTACTGACTAAACTCAAAAACGTTTAAAACATAAATCATTGAAACCATCAATCATCTTCTAGATTTAATGTGAGGTTGAAAAAAGGGGTGGAGCCTGACGTGGGTATTTCTCTTTAATTTTTAACTTTCCTCTCTAACAGCTGAGAGCTGAAGGCCTCTTGTGTTGGACATATTTTACTGTTACAACAGGAGTTATGACACACCAGGGGTATATTTGAATAAACCCCTTCTGTATTTTAGGCTAGTATTTCTAATGTAGGGATGAAGTAAAACGTTTCTAGATAAAAGCTTGTTTTTACGGTTCATCTGTGCATCGACTTTAAACTGTTTAGTTTGACCTTTAAGCGGTTTAAAACTATCGGCTTCAGTTTTCTTCTTAATAAAGTTTAAAACCATGACATCACAGAAGCGTGCTAGATAAGCTGTTTAGTTTGAACTATTTCTAAAAATATGAGCTTAAAGCTCAAAAAGAAGGGGTCCAGGTATGGACTCTGGGGAACTCCACAGCTGACATGAATTCATTTTGAAGTGAAGCTGAGATCAGACCGATGCCTTCAGGAGCTGCTCAGTGATGCATCACGTGTCTCACGCCCGCTTTCTGTCACGTTTGGCCCCCCAGGTCCACGTCTTCGACCCCTCCACCCCTCAGCGGCGCCCCGTCCTGGAGGCAGAGTACGGCGAGTATCCGCTGACCGCCCTGTCCCTGACCGCCGCCGGCTCCACGGTGGTGGTGGGAAACACGCAGGGCCAGATCGCCCTGCTGGACCTGAGGAAGGGGCTGGTGTGTGGCTGCCTGAAGGGGCTGTCCGGGGGGGTGCGCGGCCTGCAGTGCCACCCCTCCCAGCCGGTGGTGGCGTCCTGCGGTCTGGACCGCTTCCTCCGCATCCACAGTCTGGAGGACCGGCGGCTGCTGCACAAAGTCTACCTGAAGTCCCGCCTCAACTGCCTCCTTCTGGCCAGCCGGGAGCTGGAGGAAGGGGCGGGGGGGCAAGTAGAGGGGCAGGTTGAGGTCAAGGAGGAGGAGGAGGATGAGGTGTGGGCCTCCTTGGAACAAGTGGAGGAGGAAACGTCAAAGAGGAAAGCAGCAGAGAAGGACGAGGAGACGCAGAAAAAGAAAAAGAAGAAAGGGAAGGACTGATGCCTTCAAGGTGCTTAAAAAGCGTGGGATATCTGAACACCAGCAATGACAGAACTGAAAAAAGATGGAATCTGTTGGTACCTGAACGCCTCAGTGATGCTGCATGAACTGACATCCGTTCTGTGCTTTAAAACCTGATTCCATCATAAAGACTTTTTTTCTCCAAGTTCTTCTGAACGTCGTATTTACAGAGTCGTCTGTGAAGGCATCACTGCTTGGATTTAGACTGAGAGGATATTAACACACATTTACCCAGAATTCTGTCTAAGGGCAGATATGAACTATTTTAAATAAATATTTTACGTCAGCGGGTTCCTGTGAGTATTATACTCTGAAAATATTAAAGGTTGAATCTTTGAATGATTAAGGGATTTTAACGCACCAGGCAGCGCCCCCTGCTGGCCAAATGGAAAAACATAATAATTCTAAATAACTTCATACAAATTCACGACATCAGGAAATATTTACTAAAAGTCTGAAGTTATTTGATGCCATATTTGTTGTAGGATGAACACGACCTGAAAGGTTCTTCAGAACCGGATTACTGAAAACTTGGTAACAAGGACAACAGAACAGTTCTAACAGTTCTACAAATAACTAGAGAAGTGAGAACAGAACTGGTTTAATGACTGGGAATAGCTGCAGCAGGAGGGAAAAGTCAAACATCGAGGAGCCTTTTCACGCCACGGATGGGTGGAGCTTAGCGGACCGCAGAGCTGCAGAAGACCACAGCACAGAAAACGGAAACCCCAGGAGGAGATACAGGCGCCAATTCCGATAACCGTAGGCCGAGCTTCCGATAAAACACTGCCCCCCAGTGAGCAGCGTCTGCTACTGCAGGTGGGTTGACCCAGAAAGCGTCACAAAAACACGTCTGATGGTTAGAAGCACATCCATGTGGAGACTTTGCTCCTGCAGGCAGATTTAATTCTGTCATAAATACACACATCTGTAACCGGGACTCTGATAGGTTTCTGTCAGACTGAACTCATTTTCCCATGAGCCCCTCAGTGCAGCATGCTAACGTGTAGCATGCTAACGCTAGCGCTGTGACCTCTGAAAGTTCAGACTAAAATGTTAGCATTCTGCAAACGGGAGGTAAAGAATTCCTGCTTTAGTCACAAACTTCACGCGCTAATGATGCCAAAGATTAAAAACTAACTAAACCAAATGCCCCCCCCCCCACCCCCACCTTGAAACTTTGGATGGTCCATATTTTCATGTGAATTTTAACTATAACATTTGGACGGATTTCAGTCGCTCCACGTCTTCCCTGAACGATCTGCTTGATCTGTTGAGGGCGGGGCCACATATGTGACATCACCCATGAAACCCCAGCTGCCGAGGAGGGGGGGCCGTTCAGGAACCACTTTATGTAACAAAATTCCCTTTTTCACTTCAGAAACGTTCCTCACATCTGAAAAACCTCAAAAGTAGGTTTTCCCTCAGATTTAGTTCAGAATTGAAGCAAACCTGCAATTCTTCACTAGTGGCCTCAGTGGTGCCCCCCCCCCACGCCCCCAGTGACCGTGGGCCTCAGTGACGGTCGGGGCATGACCTGGACTTATCAGTAAACTGCTGGCGGGGGCTGAAATGTTCAGACAGGAAGCTGCAGCTCAGCGCTCACATTTTCAGGACCTGGATTTTTCCTGACCTGACAGGACAGAAACCCGTCTTCCTTTAAACCAAAACGTTTTCCTCGGCAGAACCGAGTCTGCAGATCTCGCTCGCCGGGACCAGGAAACACTGCGACACCCGTCTGTCCAGCTGTTACCACGGTAACCTGCAGGTCTGTCAGTCAATTTTCTTTGGAACACCGAGCTGGGAGTTTGCTCCTCTTCCTCCTTCCTGCTCTGCGTCTTCCTGGCCCCCCCCGCTGAGGTGGCGCCTGCTGAGCTTCTCCGGGTCGTGCGACGCCATATCGCTGAAGTCTCTTATGATGTCCTGGAACGTCTGGTCATCTCCTGAGGAGCAGCGGCAGAGGTTACGGCGGCGTGTTCAAGCGTACAAAAAAGGAGACGGTGAAATGGGACTGACCCGCGGCGCCGAAGGCTCCCTCCGAGTCCCTCATCTCCTCGTTCATGCGGGCCATGCGCAGCCTGGAACACAGTCAGCGGACCTCAGAAGGACTTCCAGGAACCAGGAGGTGGTGGCTCCGCCCACTCACACTCGGTATGCACTCCTTACTCAAGGCCCCGCCCCATGCCTCTTTCTTCATCTTCATCCATAACTATGAGGGTGTGGAGGCCCCGCCTTTACATTGCTGGCCCCTCCCTAAGACAAACCAGTATACTCACAGTGTCACGATGTCAGCATGGGCGGTTTCCACGGCGATGGCAAGGGGGTCCTGTCCGCGCTCATCCACAGCGTACTGATTGGCCCCCCTCTTCAGCAGCAGACACACCTGCCTGCGTTGACCAATCAGAGTTAGCCGCATAGACTCCGCCTCGAACCTGCAGAGCTTCAGCACGTTTACCCGGTGTGTCCGGCGGTGGCGGCGGTGTGCAGCGCGCCGCGCCCCCGCAGGTCCCGGTGGTTCACGTTGGCTCCGTTCTGCAGCAGAAACTCACAGGCCAGCAGCGACCCCTGCAGGCCGGACGCAGAAACGCCGCGGTTACCACAGAAATGCAGCAGACGCGGCGCCTTCACCTGCGACCTCCTCACCCCCACAGCTGCTCCTATCAGCGCCGTCCGGCCCTCCTCATCAGGAATGCTCCCGTTGACCTCTGCCCCCTGGGCCAGTGCTGTCGCCATGGCAACAAGGTCTCCCGCCACAGAGGCCCGATAGAGACGGTGTCCCGCCTCGTCCTTCTGAATCTCTGAAAGGACAGGAGACGCTTCGTAGGGACAGAGCAGGTTTCTGAAACCGAACATCATCAAACGTCGTCGGGACCTACCAGCTCCGTCTGAGCCGCAGCGCGACACGAACCTCTTCTCCACGTACTTCTCTTTGATCCACGCCTCCTTCTCGGATCTGGAGGGAAAAACGCCGCATCAAAAACACCGTTGAACGGCCGACTCTGAAGACGGAGCAGAAGGACGCGGCGGTTCACCGAGGACTGCTGGCTCCGGGTCGGACCCTCTGCTCTGAACATCCAGCCTCGTAGATCCGGTTTATGACTTCGTTTCCCAGAATGCACAGCAGCTGAGCAGAACACAGAGCAGAACATCAGCAGCAGGAGTTCTGCGGGGGAAGCTGCTCCGTGGAGGGTCGTGGTTACCTTGAGCTGCTCCGCCTCCCACGAGTCCAGAGTGAGGGAACGCACTTTGGACAGGTGGACCCCGAGGCTCCTGCAACAACAGCGGGTCAGCCGGGGGGGCAGGAGGAGGTCCGGCAGGACCGGGCGGGGCTCACCTGTGAATTCCCGAGCACTCGATGCACATGGTCACTCCCAGGTTGACGGAGGCCCAACGAGGCTCCGCCTCCCCGCAGTCGCAGCACTGCCGGTTCCCCCGGCCCCCGAGAGCCACGCCCAGCACCGCCTGTCGCGGAGGAGGGGGGCCGGGTGAAGCATCCCCTCCGGACAGGAGGGGAGGGGGATCTTTGACCTGTGAAGGAGGGCGGCTTGTGTTACTCTTTGACTCTCAAATTGTAAAAGTTTTTGTTGGAGGGTGTCATGTGACCTGCTGGGAGGGGGCCATGTCACTGCCCCCACGTCTGTAGGCGAGGTCGATGCTGCCCTGCAGGGCGCCGAGCCACGCCCGCCTCAGCTGCTCCGAGTCGGCCTGCAGCGCACAGCACCTGCACAAGCGCAGACGCTCACCTGCTGACCCTCAAGCCGCCGTGGGCGGAGCTTAGAGGACTCACCTCTGGACGGAGAGCAGCTCGAAGCAGAAACGGCGGTCGCCGTGCTCCAGTGGCTTGACGGCGCACAGACGCAGATCCTCAAAGAGAACCGCTGGCTCCTCCTTCGTCACCATGGCAACAGAGTTTCAGGTCAGAGCGTTTGATAGACTGGCGGGTGACTGGAGGTGAATCGAGCCGCTACAACACGAGGATAGCAGAACCGGGTCTACACAGAACCTTCCGATTCCTCATCCACGATTGGACCCAGAACTGTGCACGTTTAATGGAGCGTGGTCTACCGGTCAAAGGTCAGCCGGATCTGAGATGTCATCGAGTCGTCAAACTCAAAGAGGTTGAGAGTTCGAGTCTGTTTGCTGCTCTGTGACCTGACAGCGTTTCATGTTTTCCGCGGCTGACCGCCAACCAAAGCCTCTTCCTGTCATCAGACCAACGCGTTCGTGTTTGACGGACGCTCCAGAGGAAAGTGGACTTCCAACAGACTCACCCTCCTCCTTCCACGCCGTCCGTTTGGCCTTCCTGGACCGTCGGGCATCGGCGTCACGTGACTAAACGACGCCTCACGATTGGTCAAAACAGTTTGATTTCACACAGAATCAAAGGTTTGATCTGAATGTCGGAATCAAATGTCGGATTTCCGGAAATTCATTCACAAGAAAGATCTGAAGATGTTGGAGATCGGAGCCTGACCGGCCATTTACCCAGAATGCATTCACACCACAGACGGCGAGGCAGCAGGCGGATCTGCAGAACCCTGACCAGCAGCAGCTCACCTTGTGGTTCTTCCTGTAGACGAGCCGATTGTCCCTGATGGTGAACCAGCACCTGGAACGACGTGACCTCTCAGCGTTCCCGCCGCCGTTTGGAGGCGCCCACATCCCCGCAGACCTCCTTACCTCTTCCAGGTCTTGGGTTTCCTCCTGGAGCGCTTGAACAGGTAACCTTGAAGGACCTGGTCGCTGCCGTGGCGTGGGCCGACCATCGGCTCTCCCGAGGCGTCCTGAACACAAACACAAGCCGTGGCACCGTGTCTGCGTCTGCGCAGACAGCAGACCTCCAGAGGGAGCGGGGGGACGTACCCTCTGCTGCACCAGCAGGTGCCGGTTCTCCTGCTCCTTCTTTTGAGCGGAGCACTCGGCCGACAGCTGCGACAGCTGAGGAGGACACAGAGACGTCAGAGACCGCCGTCAGAGACCGCCGTCACCGACGGGAGCACGAGCAGGAGCGGCACGGGTCAGAACCTGCAGCGCCATGGTCTTCATGCTGGGCTCCAGGTCTCTGAGCAGGTCGAAGCCCTGGTGGAAGAAGGTGAACTGAGCCTGAACGAAGGAGAAGACCTGAGAGCAGAAGGAGGAATGAGAGAACGAGGAGAACGTCATGGAGAACCTCCCAGGACCAGAACCACTGGAGAACTCACCGAGTTCAAGATGTCCACCTTCTGCTGAATCCTGAAGGTGTTGAGCTGAAACACAAAGACGTTCAGTGCTGCAGGTGATGAAGAGGATGAGAGGATGAAGAGGATGAGAGGATGAAGAGGCTCTGAGGATGAAGAGGCTGAGAGGATGAAGAGGCCAAGAGGATGAAGAGGCTCTGAGGATGAAGAGGCTCTGAGGATGAAGAGGCTGAGAGGATGAAGAGGCTCTGAGGATGAAGAGGCTAGAGGATGAAGAGGCTCTTGAGGATGAAGAGGCTGAGAGGATGAAGAGGATGAAGAGGCTGAAGAGGCTGAGAGGATGAAGAGGCTCTGAGGATGAAGAGGCTCTGAGGATGAAGAGGCTTGAGAGGAGGAAGAGGCCTGAGGATGAAGAGGCCGGGAGGATGAAGAGGCTCTGGAGGATGAAGAGGCTGGAGAGGATGAAGAGGCTGAGAGGATGAAGAGGCTGAGAGGACAGAAAGAGGATGAAGAGGCTGAGAGGATGAGGAGGCTGGAGAGGATGAAGAGGCTCTGAGTGATGAAGAGGCTCTGAGGATGAAGAGGCTGCGAGGATGAAGAGGATGAAGAGGCTGAGAGGATGAGGAGGCTGAGAGGATGAAGAGGCTCTGAGGATGAAGAGGCTGAGAGGATGAAGAGGCCGAGAGGATGAAGAGGCTCTGAGGATGAAGAGGCTGAGAGATGAAGAGGCCGAGAGGATGAAGAGGTTTGGAGGATGAAGAGGCTGAGAGGATGAAGAGGTTTGAGGATGAAGAGGTTTGAGGATGAAGAGGCCGAGGAGGATGAAGAGGCCGAGAGGATGAAGAGGCTGAGAGGATGAAGAGAGGCTCTGAGGGATGAAGAGGCTGAGGATGAAGAGGCTCTGAGGATGAAGAGGTTTGAGATGAAGAGGCCGAGAGGGGATGAAGAGGCTGTAGAGGATGAAGAGGCTCTGAGGATGAAGAGGCTGAGAGGATGAAGAGGCTCTGAGGATGAAGAGGCCGAGAGGATGAAGAGGCCGAGAGGATGAAGAGGCTGAGAGGATGAAGAGGCCGAGAGGATGAAGAGGATGAAGAGGCTGAGAGGATGAGGAGGGGCTGAGAGGATGAAGAGGCCTCTGAGGATGAAGAGGCCGAGAGGATGAAGAGATGAAGAGGCTGAGAGGATGAGGAGGTTGAGAGGATGAAGATGCTCTGAGGATGAAGAGGCTCAGAGGATGAAGAGGCCGAGAGGATGAAGAGGCTGAGAGGATGAAGAGGCCGAGAGGATGAAGAGGCTGAGAGGATGAAGAGGCTGCGAGGATGAAGAGGCCGAGAGGATGAAGAGGCCGAGAGGATGAAGAGGCCGAGAGGATGAAGAGGCCGTGAGAGGATGAAGAGGCCGAGAGGATGAGGAGGCCGAGAGGATGAGGAGGCGAGAGGAGGAGGCCGAGAGGATGAAGAGGTTTGAGGATGAAGAGGTCGGAGGATGAAGAGGTTTGAGGATGAAGAGGTTCTGAGGATGAAGAGGCCGAGAGGATGAAGAGGCTCTGAGGATGAAGAGGCCGAGAGGGATGAAGAGGGGTCAGAGGATGAAGAGGCCAAGAGGATGAAGAGGTCATATTATGAGGCCGCAGAGGATGAAGAGGCTGAGAGGATAAAGAGGTTTGGAGGGATGAAGAGGCTCTGAGGATGAAGAGGCTGGAGAGGGGATGAAGAGGCGAGAGGATGAAGAGAGGCCGAGAGGATGAAGAGGCCGAGAGGATGAAGAGGCCAGAGAGGATGAGGAGTTTAGAGATGAGGAGGCCGAGAGGATGAGGAGGCTGAGAGGATGAAGAGGCCTGAGGATGAAGAGGCTCTGAGGATGAAGAGGCTCGAGAGGATGAAGAGTCGAGAGGATGAGAGGCTGGAGAGGATGAAGAGGCCGAGAGGATGAAGAGGCTTCGAGAGGATGAGGAGGCCGAGAGGATGAGGAGGCTGAGAGGATGAAGAGGCCCTGAGGATGAAGAGGCTGAGAGGATGAAGAGGCTGAGAGGATGAAGAGGCTGAGAGGATGAAGAGGCTCTGAGGATGAAGAGGCTCGAGGATGAAGAGGCCGAGAGGATGAAGAGGCCGAGAGGATGAAGAGGCCTTGAGGATGAAGAGGCTGGAGAGAGGATGAAGAGGTTTCTGAGGATGAAGAGGCCGAGAGGATGAAGAGGCTGAGAGGATGAAGATGAGGTTGAGAGGATGAAGAGGCTGAGAGGATGAAGAGGATGAGGGGATGAAGAGGATGAAGAGGCTGAGAGGATGAAGAGGCTCTAGAGGATGAAGAGGCTGCGAGGATGAAGAGGATGAAGAGGCTGAGAGGATGAGGAGGCTGAGAGGATGAGGAGGCTGAGAGGATGAAGAGGCTCTGAGGATGAAGAGGCTGGGAGAGGACAAAGAGGCCTGAGGATGAAGAGGCCGAGAGGATGAAGAGGATGAAGAGGCTGAGAGGACAGAGGAGGCTGGGAGAGGATGAAGAGGCTCTGAGGATGAAGAGGCTCTGAGGATGAAGAGGTCGAGAGGATGAAGAGGCCTGAGGATGAAGAGGCTGAGAGGATGAAGAGGCCTGCATAGCAGACAGAGATTAAAAGCTGAGGAGGGCTGGTGCAGGAGACAGACACAGGAGGGCAAAGCTGGCACAAGATACAGAGGAGGGACAGGAGGAGGGACAGAGGCCTGAGAGGATTGGGGTGAGGCAGCAGCTGAGAGGATGAGGAGGCTGAGAGGACAGAGGTCACCACCCAGGCAGTCTG
Source organism: Oryzias sinensis (assembly GCA_037389245.1). Lineage (NCBI taxonomy): Eukaryota > Metazoa > Chordata > Actinopteri > Beloniformes > Adrianichthyidae > Oryzias > Oryzias sinensis. Next base: position 1,511,370 of record CM074488.1, read on the forward strand.
ACACAGACTGCACAAGAGGCTGGAGATGAGGGAGACTAGGATGTAAAGCCCGGTGAAGAGGTCAGAGGACGAAGAGGCCGAGAGAGGATGAAGAGCGAGAGGATGAAGAGGCCGAGAGGATGAAGAGGCTGAGAGGATGAAGAGGCTGAGAGGACGAAGAGTTCTGAGGACGAAGAGGTTTCTGAGGATGAAGAGGTTCTGAGGATGAAGAGGCTCTGAGTGATGAAGAGGCTCTTGAGGATGAAGAGGCCAGAGGATGAAGAGGCTCTGAGGATGAAGAGGCCAGAGGAGAAGAGGTCGAGAGGATGAAGAGGTCGAGAGGATGAAGAGGCCGAGAGGATGAAGAGGCTCTGAGGAGAAGAGGCTCTGAGGATGAAGAGGCTCTGAGGATGAAGAGGCTGGGAGAGGGGATGAGGAGGTTTGAGGAGAAGAGGCCGAGAGGAGGAAGAGTTTGAGGATGAGGAGGCCGAGAGGATGAGGAGGCCGAGAGGATGAGGAGGCTTCGAGAGGATGAGGAGAGGCTGAGAGGATGAAGAGGCTCTGAGGATGAAGAGGCTGAGAGGATGAAGAGGCTGAGAGGATGAAGAGGCTTGAGAGGATGAAGAGGCTGAGAGTAATGAGGAGGCTGAGAGGACGAAGAGGCTCTGAGGATGAAGAGGCCGAGAGGATGAAGAGGATGAAGAGGCTGAGAGGATGAGGAGGCTGGGAGACAAGAGGCTCTGAGGATGAAGAGGACTCTTGAGGATGAAGAGGCCGAGAGGATGAAGAGGTTTCTGAGGATGAAGAGGCTGAGAGGATGAAGAGGCCGAGAGGGGATGAAGAGGCTCGAGAGGATGAAGAGGTTTGAGGATGAAGAGGTTTGAGGATGAAGAGGTTCTAAGGGGATGAAGAGGCTCTGAGGGATGAAGAGGCCGAGAGGATGAACAGGCCGAGAGGATGAGGAGGCCAAGAGGATGAGGAGGCTGAGAGGATGAAGAGGCTGGAGAGGATGAGGGAGGCCGAGAGGATGAGGAGGCTGAGATGAAGAGGCTGAGAGGAGAAGAGGATGAAGAGGCTGAGAGGATGGGGAGGAGGCTGAGAGGATGAAGAGGCCTGAGGATGAAGAGGGCTCTGAGGATGAAGAGGCTCTGAGGATGAAGAGGCTCTGAGGATGAAGAGGCCGAGAGATGAAGAGGCCGAGAGGATGAAGAAGAGGCCGTAGAGGATGAAGAGTTTGAGAGGATGAAGAGGCTCTGAGGATTAAGAGGCTCTGAGGATGAAGAGGCTCTGAGGATGAAGAGGCTGAGAGGGGATGAGGAGGCTGGGAGAGGATGAGAGGCGCTGAGAGGACAGGGGAGGAGGCTGAGAGATGAAGAGGCTGAGAGAGGATGAAGAGGATGAAGAGGCTGAGAGGATGAAGAGGCTGTGAGGATGAAAGAGGCTGAGAGGATGAAGAGGCCGAGAGGATGAAGAGGCTGAGGGGATGAAGAGGATGAAGAGGATGAAGAGGATGAAGAGGCTCTGAGGATGAAGAGGCTGAGAGGATGAAGAGGCTGAGAGGATGAAGAGGCCGAGAGAATGAAGATGCTCTGAGGATGAAGAGGCCGAGAGGATGAAGAGGCTCTGAGGATGAAGAGGCTGAAAGGATGAAGATGCTCTGAGGATGAAGAGGCTGAGAGGATGAGAGGATGAAGAGGCCGAGAGGATGAAGAGGCTGAGAGGATGAAGAGGCCGAGAGGATGAAGAGGCTGAGAGGATGAAGAGGCTGAGAGGATGAAGAGGCTGAGAGGATGAAGAGGCTCTGAGGATGAAGAGGCTGAGAGGATGAAGAGGCTCTGAGGATGAAGAGGCTCTGAGGATGAAGAGGCTGAGAGGATGAAGCTCACCTGCAGACAGTAATCCAGAGCAAAGTGCTGGTAACATTTGCGCGTGGCGAGCAGCAGGTGGCTCGCCCGCTCCGCGTCGGCCGCTTTGTGCCGTGACACCTGAGCGTTCTTCTGCGCCGCCGTTTCCATGTTCTCCCCGATCCGAACAAAGTCCTTCCTGGTTTCTGCCAGCTGGGGCAGGAACCTTGGGGCAAAACACCAGCAGAAGATGGACAGAATGAAACTCTGCTGTGGTGAGGACATCACCAAGGACCAATCAGAGAAAGGCTTTGTTAAGCCCCGCCCGCCGCGGTGACTCACTGCGAGCAGAGGCTGCTCAGCTGCTGGCCGATGGCTCTCTGCGTCTGGTCCAACAACATCTGAGGAGCAGAAGCAGCACAGAGGTCAGACTGAAGCTCTGATGGTCTCCAAGACGACAGAGCAGAACTCACCGAGTGGAAGCTGAGCGCCTCCTGCAGGCCCTGCTGGAACTGGTCCAGGCAGCTCTGGAGGACAGGAAGTGAGGACAGGAAGTGAGGACAAAAAGTGAGGACAGGAAGTGAATGACAGGGAGTGAGGACAGGAAGTGAATGACAGGGAGTGAGGACAGGAAGTGAATGACAGGAAGTGAGGACAGAAAGTGAGGACAGAAAGTGAGGACAGGAAGTGAGGACAGGAAGTGAGGACAGGAAGTGAATGACAGGGAGTGAGGACAGGAAGTGAATGACAGGAAGTGAGGACAGAAAGTGAGGACAGGAAGTGAGGACAGGAAGTGAGGACAGAAAGTGAGGACAGGAAGTGAGGACAGGAAGTGAGGTCAGGAGAAACAGGTTAGCAGTTGCTGCGGCTTTCATACCGTGATCACGCCCTCTTGTTTGTGGTTTGTGGAGAGCTCGGCCAGCCCGCTGAGGAACAGCTGATTGGCTGCTTTGTAGGCTTGTCCCGCCTCAACCATCTTCCCGCTTAGCTTCATCACCTGATTGGGGGAGGAGAAAGAGGTCAAGCTTTATTGGCTATTCTGAGTTAAAGAAGCTGCAAAGTCCAGCAGCCTTGTTTGACGCCTCAGTTCCAGCGTGGAACGCCATCCGCGTCGCCTCCTGATGGGACCGGCTGACCTCAGGAGGTCCATGACGCTCTGCTCCTGTCCTACAGGCCCACTCCAGAACTTTCCTCCGTGCTCAGAGGATTGGAACAGAGAGGAAGCCCAGAAGGGCTGAAAAATCGACAGGATGCTCAAGAGCACAGAGGTAACCTCCGAACTACAGGAGGCCTTCAGATCAGCTCAGGAACAGAGACAACATCGGTTCCACGGTTGCCATAGCGACCAGCCCATCCTTCAGCTGCAGAGGGGACGTTCCTACCTTGTGCAGCTGCGCCTCCAGCAGAGAAACGTCCGCCTCGAACTGATCCACAGCCAGTCTGAACAGAAGCACAGCCAGGTCAGTGTCACTGAGCATGCGCAGTCCACCTGCAGGTGGACTCACCTGAATTCCGGGGAGTCCCTGACGCACTCCTCAAAGTCCAGCAAGGTGTCCATGACGTCAGCCTCTGACTGTCCCCGCTCCCTCCTGTTGATAAAGTTTTATTCAAAGCTCCTCATCCTGACCGTTAGCCGGTCCGCTCGGTTCCCTGTCGGTCCATGTCCATTCCCGCCAAACAGAGAGATCCGAACCGGCGTCCCGTCCGGACAAAACAGCTTAGAAAAGTAAGAGAAGCTAAACTGTCGCCGAGGCCGAACATCCGGTTCTCTCTGAGGTGCATGCACGTGCTCCACATGCGCAGTTCATTGACATGGTTCGGTTGTGCGGGGGTTCGGTTCGTTGTTGGTGCCGACAGCTGTCTCAGCAGCCGCTGTTAACAGTCAGCATCCGCTTTGGATCAGACCCGAGTAGACAGATGGCAGCGCCACCCGGCGGAGCGGAGGGGAACTGCACCTTCCTGCCCCCTAGACACCCGCGAGCGAGTAACGGGCGTTACTTTTGTAACGCGTTACAGATAGATTTTTATCTCACTGTTGGGACATATCAGTGACCACGGCCTGCTCCAAAGAATTAAACCAAGAACCCAAAGAAATGCCAGAGCTCTGCCTTTCTGATGGTCATCCATCCATCCAATAATTCATCTTCTCCCAGCCGTGGGTTGTTGGAGCAGCAGTCAGCGGCCGTCCTCACGTGGTTCCTCCAACCTCTCCTTCAGATTTCTGCTGGAACTTTTGGATTTTCTCACCTTTTAGGCGTTTGCTCCTTGAAACGGAGCAGATCTGCAAAACTTTGAGAGAACCTCAGCAGACTTGGCTTTTCTTTGCATCATCATGGCGTTCTTAAAATCAGACTTCTCCAGCACATATTCACTTTTAGGCTCATTGCAGGATTTGCTGCTTTTTACTACCTCTGTTTTTGAAATCTGGATTGTTTTCTTTTTGGATCATTGTCTTCTGCAGATGAAGTCCTTCTAACCCGGCTTTAGCGTTCATTCAGAGGCTGTGTGTTTCCACAGGCCGTCGTCTCCTCTCTTCTGATTGGCCCGTCAGTCCTCACGCCTAACCCCCCTTTACCTTTTCTATTCTTTCACAGTCAGTAACTTCATGTTTTAGATTCAAGGTTCTCATGGATGACTGGAGAACACCAGGAATGTAAACGAGGCTTTATTGGAAAACAGACAGCAGGCGAGGATGATGAGGAAGATGAAGAGGAGCTCAGCAGCCGATGGAAACCAGGATGACGGTGACGTTGTCAGCGCAGCCGCGCTTGACCGCCTCGCTGGCCAGCTGCTGGCACGCCGCCTCGAAGCGAAGCTCCTCCTCTGTCAGCCCCGCCTTCTGCTCAACGCCGGCCTCCTGTGGAGGCAGAGGGGGAGGAGCTTCGTTTAATCGGCGTCAAAGCAGCAAACGGGAAGAATCTTTTGAGCGAGAAGAACAACCTGCAGGACGTTCAGGACAAATCTGAGGGCCTCGTCGGCTGAGAAGACTTTGAACAAACCGTCGCAGGCGAGGAGGATGAACCTGGGGGGAAGAACGGCGCCGTCAAGAGCTCCTGTTTTTACAGAGGCGGTGAGAACGGATCAGCAGCTCTTGCCTGTCATTGGCTGTGAGCTGACACCTCCTCAGGTCAGGCGTGGAAATGACCCCGCAGCGTTTGTATTGGCCGTCGCCGATGGAGCGCGACACCTCCAGGACTCCCAGCACGCGTCCGTCCCTGCAGGCGAACACCAAGACGGTTAGCGTCTGCCTCAGAAAGAGCCGGCCGCCGACACGTGGCGATCCGGACCTGACGGTTCCGCCCGCTCTCTGGATCCTCATCCGCTCCTCGTAGATGGTCGGGTTGTGCTCCTTGCTGAGAGCCAAAGCCAGCAGCTTCTGCTGGCCGTCCGCCGCCGCCTCCGTCCGACACATCACCGCCTGAAGACACACCAAGCTGAGGCAGCGGTTCTGAAGCTCAGCCGAGAAGAACCGGACCGCGGCTCACCCTGCTGTCGCCCAGATTGGCCACGTACAGCACGTCATCCACCACCAGCACGCAGGTCGCCGTGGAGCCGTCCTTCCACGACGGCTTCCTGCCCACAGACACACAGGTGAGGCGGTAGCTCCGACCCGGTTCTGCAGAACCACGAGAGTCTTACTGGCTGGAGGCTTTCTTCAGGAAGTCCTCGTCAGTCTGACGGAACGTGTCCAGAAGGCACTTCCTGATGAGCTTGTCTAAATGTTCAGCGTCTCCTGAAACAAACGGCGTTCTGTCAGCCGCTGCGGCGTTAAAACGGTAACCCCATCCCAGCTGTGACCCCCCCTCACCGGTGGGCGGGAACTTCTTCGCCAGATTGGTGTGAAGATGCTCAGCGGCAAACCGAGAAGCTCGAGCGCCGCCGTGACCGTCAAACACGGCGAAATACGAGAGGCGGGACCTGCAGAGAGGACGTGAGTCCACGTGTGACCTGAAGGCGGCGGCGTGACGACGGCGCTCTTACACGAGTTCGGGCCGCGACGGCAGGAAGCCCATCAGGTCCGGCAGCAGCACGTGAGCGTCCTGCATCTCCTCGCGCTCGCCGCGCCTCGCCGCCACGTACGCCTTCAGCTCCGGCAGACCTGTGGGACAGACAGCGTGAGTCCAGCCCCCCCTCCCCCACAATCATCCGTCCTCTGAGAGCGCCGATGAGAGAAGAGGCGAACAAACATTGTGGTGGAACAGCTGAAAACCTTCTTTACAAACTCTCTTGACCTCCACGTCCTCGCCGCCGTCTTCTCGCCTCCGTTTGGCCGTGCGCTCCTCCTCCTCATCGCTGGCGCTCGGCGCTGAGAGACGACCTGAGGACCAAGGACACCGAACGCTCAGCCATGGACCTCTGACGTGACCCAGAGAACACGCTTAAAAATGCACGGGGGGGGGGGGGTCACTACACATGTTAAAAAAAAAGTCATAACTAAATAATCATTAGAATCAATTCTGTTGAGTTTTGTGTTATCATCCTTTGATGCCACAACTCCAAAACCTTTATTTTGAAATCTCCCAATAACGTACTGTTAATAAAGATTTCAATCTCGTTGATATCACTTTCACTTGTTTTTGTTATTCATATTAAATGTGAACTTTCATAGACAGACGCACGTTTTTCGTCTGCATGTAAACAAACCTGCAGAATCTCAACGCTGCAGCCGCCAAACAGTAGCATCAGCGCTAACGTTAGCCGGTCCATAGCTTCCCATCCCGCCCCGCAGAACCCGAGCCGGGCTGCGGTCGGTACCTGTCTGGGATACTTGGGGCCCACTTACCGGAGGTCTGTGTCGGTTCCGGAAGGTCGTCGAACAGGTCCATTTGGATGGGTTAGGTGCTAGCTGGGTTAGCGGAGCTACTAGCTGCCGGACCAAACGCCCGCGAGCTTTCTTACTACTACTAGCTTACCACTATCCTCCGTCTCCGTGTGTTAAAGGTCGGAACCAGAACCGGTGTAAATGGGAACAAATGCGCTTAGAGAATGCCGGGGAGCGGCTCCGTTCAGTCCCGAGAAGGTCGGCGAAAGAAGACATTAAGGGACGAAGCCCCAGCTGGGATGCCACTGCACTTCCGGTTGTTCTTTCAAATCAAAAGAGCGTGGAGAAACGTCGTCCGACCTGTGACAGTGAAGGTTTGAGAATCTCAGGGACGACACGACAAAGTCTTTATTATGTGTGCTTTACTGTCAGTACAAATGTCCATAGCTGTGTTAACAACAATAAAACACTAGACGTGTTTTCAGACCGAAATCCTTTTTCAAAAGAACTACATGTGTCCTGATAGAAATGATGGTCATGAATAATCCAGGTCACTGATGAGCAGAAGAGGAGAGTCTTCAGGGATAATTAGAGTAGCGATTAGAATTATGTAGAAGTAAAACGTCTGAATCCAAATAATTACTTTATTACAGGGGCAAAGGTAATTGAGAGAGCATTGACTGAAGTCTAATAAAAGTTTGAAACATTTCTGATTTATTTTTGATGCAAAATTAAATTTGTTTTATTCTCAGGGACTTAAATTAAAATTACAAAAATAAAATTCCCTTGTTTACAGTTTATTTAATAACAACAGTACTTCCTCTGAAACCTGGAATAAATTTGTGATTATGTGCGTGTTGGGGGGTGTCAATATCTAACTTCTAAATCAGGGGTTTCAAACTCATTTTGGTTAGGGCCACATTCAGCAAATCTGATCTCAAGTGAGCTAGGACCAGTAGCATAAAGGCAAAATAACAGCTTTTGTTTTTGTTTTTTACTCAATTGGAAAACATGCCTCAACCAACATGGTAGCCTAATCATTTCTTATTACACATTCATTCAGAGACCAATGGATCTTAAATAAAATTATTCACTTTACAAAAATGTTGGTTTATTCAATTTTATACAGGCCAGGTATTTAAATCTGACACTGAAACAATCCTGATAATAGAATTCTAGAAGAGGGCTACAGAAAAAAAATGAAACAACTTCCTAAAATGTAAGCACGATCCCAAGCAGTAGCAAATTACACTAAATTAAACTTGTAAACATTTGTGAACATAAGAGTTTGGAGTTAACCTCCTTTCTCTCTCAAACTTCACCCAGACAAGTCAATATCAAGTTTAAATCCTGAGCAGAAACACATTACCTGTCATTCAAATTGAGCAAAACACCCAATGAAATGTCCATTATTATTACCATTCATTATTATAAGAATCTTTTCCTGGTTTCTGCCTTGACCTTTGATGGGGCGCCATCAGTGACCAAAATTACTTCATGGCAACCAGTTCACTCTCCAACATCGTCAGCACAATGGCTACAGAGCTGACTATATCCATCATCTGTTGTTGTGTCCATCCCAACTCCAGAAACTCCACTGTAGCGTCTCTTCAACACCTCTAATAATACAGCTGTACATATCTGTATGATGTTGGTGCTTTCATCATGGTGACTGAAAAATACAATACGTGGCTAGATTCCTTCGCCCTTAGCGTACGTGTTTCCTCAGAGATGTTGGATCTGATCGTAATTCTTGACAGACTCATGTTTAATGTCGACTGTACTTGGGAAGAAGACTTCTGCAGCCTTCAGCGTTTTTCAATAAGTTCACCATCAAATGGATTGTATGTTTGCTCAACTTGTCTCTGCAATAAGGTAGCTAGCTTTCACTGCTCCATCACGGCATGCGGCTGCAGTAAATCCAGATGGTTATCAATTGTGTGGATTGCTAAATGTTTTTTTTCTTAACTGCAAATGGTGAAACTTTTCTTTATGGAGAGTTTTATAGTGGGGCTGAATGTTCTATTCGTGGAGAAGCTGTTGATGACATACCAAGCATGCAGGTTTGCATTCAGCTCGTGAACAAACCAACGCCATCATTTTCCTGGAAGCTCAGGACTTTCAACACTTTTTGTGACAACATTTTGGTCATTGGGTGTCACTACTAGTCATCCTTCAGTGGTGAGGCTCAAGAGACAAACCACTGCCTACCAGACATAGAGCTAATGGGTTTGTTTCTGGCACATGCAGGATTATGTTGTTTCCTGTTAAAGCTTTTCCTTCCTTCCCCTAGTGGCGGAATGCACGCATTTGATTATTCTTTAAAAATCACCAACTTTGCCACAAGACGGACTAGGAAACTTGCTTTCTTTTTTAAACATTCTTTTGATTTTTACTCTTCATGTTTGGGCTGGACTAAACCACCTGGCGGGCCTGATACGGCCCGCGGGCTATATGTTTGACACCCTTGCTCTAAACTTTGGGCGTATTTCTCTAAATATGTTGTTTTAGACATTAAGTCATTTTAAATTTAATTTAATTTATTTTTATATTATTTGTTCCACCGCTCAGAAAACAGATGTAAATGAAAGAGGCAGACTTAGGAAACTAGTTTTTAGTGTGACTTTCAATATTAATGTATATAAATATTTATATTTTAAACATCAGCTTTCTGAATAAAGGTTTGCATGATTTTAAAGTCTTTTATTTTATTTCGATTGAATAAAAACAAGAACTTTATAAATTATTTTTTACTTTTGACATTCTTAAAAAAACATCGAATTTTGTGATTTTTTTACTTAAGGTCTTTAAAGTTGTTGTTTTTAAATTGTTAATGATTTAACATTGTTTATGGATTATGCTAATATTATTTTCTATTTTCTACAGCTTATTTAGGTTTTTTACATCAATATTACCCCGTCATTAACTTCGCTGTTATCTGTAATAAAGAATTGTGGTTGAGTAAGTAGTCGAATTCAATCAATCAATAAACAATCAACCAAACAAATGACAGACGATTGATAAATCAATCAATCAAAATTCTTTTCATGCATCTTCCAACCCCTTTCTCCAGCAAACATGTATGTAATCTACAACATTGGACTCTGACATACGTGTCTGATATGCACCATGAACGGTTTGTCTTTGGGGTTAGGCCCTCGGTCCCGGGGCCCCTCGGTCCCAGGACCCTGGTTTGCGTCCTCGCTCCATTAGCTTATATGTCTCCTATTGGCTGCAGGATCGGACTTTCCGATCTGCGGGACCTTCCTGGAATTACGGACCTCCATCAGCTCCGCTCGGCGGTATTGATTTGGGCGGGCTGATCCAGATCCGGACAGTCCGGTCTCTGGGATCAGCCGGCTCCAACTGCTGTGCGTTTGGGCTGGATGGATGCTGATGCTGTCCGGTGACGCGCAGCGGGAGGACGGAGGCGCACCGGCCGCCCGGGAGAGCCGCCGGTCCGGCTGGAGGAGAGAGCAGCCGCGGAGCAGAATCCGGACGGAGAACCTGGGAGGCCCTACCGCGAGCGGGTAGGGGCTTCGTTAGAGGCGGAGGTTCTGTGTGAACCTAGAAGTTCATAGTAGAAGGTTTAGGGGCTGTCATCTGGACTTAGTTTTAAAAACTAGTTTTTGGATTTTTTAAAAAGCAAAAAAAAACTGGAAATAATCAACCTGGATGAATAGAGTTTTTAATCGACATCTAAGGGGTTCTAATTTGGATACTAAGGTTCTGGGTGAACTATATGAATAAGTTCTGCTGGGTTCTGCCAATCTGTGTAGTCATCTAAAGAAATTGAAGTTCTGCTGAGGTTCTGGGTGAACGCTATGTGAAGGCGTTTATGGGCGTTCTGAGGTTCTAGAGAACCACCTGAAGTTCTGCAGGTTCTTAGGGGTTCTGGGTGGTCATCTAAATGTTCTCTCTCTTAGCTTTAGTAGCGATAATTAAAATGTCAGGTTTTTTCCTCCACTGCTCCTCCATCATTTCTCCTCATCAGGTGTGGAGGATGGATGGATGATGGATGGATGGATAATGGATGGATGGATGATGGGTGGATGGATGGATGGATGGATGATAGATGATGGATGGATGGATGATGGATGGATGATGGATGGATGGATGATGGATGGAAGGATGATGGATGAATGGATGATGGATGATGGATGGATGGATGGATGATGGATGATGGATGATGGATGGATGGATGATGGATGGATGGATGGATGGATGGATGGATGGATGGATGGATGATGGATGGATGATGGATGGATGGATGATGGATGGGAGGGATGATGGATGGATGATGGATGGATGGATGCATGGATAGGATGGATGGATGAGTGGATGGATGGATGGATGGATGATGGATGGATGGATGGATGGATGGATGGATGATGGATGGATGATGGATGGATGGATGATGGATGGAAGGATGATGGATGGATGGATGATGGATGGATGGATGGATGATGGATGGATGGATGGATGATGGATGGATGATGGATGGATGGATGATGGATGGAAGGATGATGGATGGATGATGGATGGATGGATGGATGGATGGATGGATGATGGATGATGGATGGATGGATGATGGATGGAAGGATGATGGATGGATGATGGATGGATGGATGATGGATGGATGGATGATGGATGATGGATGGATGGATGATGGATGGATGATGGATGGATGGGTGGATGGAGGCGATCAGTTCTCCAAACCAACAGGAAAGATCTGCAGTTTTTAATCCTCTGGATTTGAGATTATAATCATGTGTGTTTAGCCAGGATCTTCATCAGGTGAACATAGGGAACATTTAGTAGATATTTCTGTGATGGTTCTGTTCTGTTCCAGTTACGATCATGTGAACGGGCCTGAGGGCTTGGCTTGCAGAAGTGGACTGGATCAGTGACGTGCGGTCAGGTTGATGGTTGGTGAGGCACTGAAACCTCTGGAGTCAGATTTACAATGAAAAGAACTAAATATTTCAGCATTCGTCAGCAGCAGCTAACAGTTTATAAATACACAAGATCATATTTGTCCTACAGAGAATATTTTTTATGTACATGGATAGAACACTCTTCTTTACATGTATCAATTATTCATATATGCTGTAAACAAATAAAGTGTACCGAATGTGTTCAGCAAACATTTTGACCTCAGGAACTATTTTACTTAGAATTTTTATACTTCCATGTTATTTTTAAAACACAAACATTGAGAAAAAGCGTTTTTGGCCTTAAAGGCCCGTGCACCGGAACCCGAATTTAGCGGCGATTTTAAGCGGCGTTTAGCATATAAATGACTAAACAAAGGGCACCAATGAGAATTATGCACACCGGCGGCCAGCAACGCCCATAGCGTTAAAGCGTCAAAAAACAAGCATACCGAGTTCGTTTCTTTTTAAATAGCGTCGGCGGCCGAAATCTATTCGACCAGCAAGATAGGCGCTTTTGCTGCGTGTCTGGAGCTTCTGAAGTTACAGTAAAACACAACTTGAGGCGCTCAAACACAAACTGCCTTTCTGAGCACGCACCCATAAAGAAGATAGACCTTGAAGTAAGCGTCTACACTGCCCTTGAAAAAGAAATAATGATGGACATTCTAAAATATCCTAGACCAAGCACCAGTTGGAGCAGCTGGTGCTTGAAATATTCATGTTTCTTTGTTTAGTTCTGACAATCGTAAATACTTGCTCTTCTTCTGGTGGCGACTTTAAGCGTAAAGTTGCGCTTAGCGCCACCTTGTGTACAGGAGTCTTCTGTTTGCATTAAAGGCGCCATCTAACGTCAGGAATGAAATTGCATGTTAAGCTGCGACTCGCCGTCAGCGAAAATCGCCTGGTGAACACAAAAGCGTGGCGAATAGCATGCAGAATATTAAGTGCACATTGATAATACTGGGCCTCTGTGAGTTTTCCGCCGATCGCTATCGAAAAAGCTCCCATGATCTGTCGGAGAAAGTTTTTCTTATTTTCCTTTATTTATAAGGTTCTCGCTTTCACCAGACCTCCTGATGTTCTATGGCAGCAGGAAGTAGCTAAAAGCAGCTGTCAGCTCCGTCTGCCCCTGCTGAAGTGGGGCTACTTTCATCTCACACAACCTTTTCTGGCAGACCTACAGCAGTGTTTTCCGAAAGCGCCGTCTGTGTTAACATTGGAATCCTGCCGTCAGACATAGAGCTGGCGCTTCAGAGCCTCACCCGGAGTTTCCGCTCCATCTGTGATCGCGCAACACTCAACTTAGGCAATTTTAACCTCAGAAACTGTGGAAAACATGTTGAGTTGACTGAAAATGTATATTTAACACAGATCAGTGTAAAATAATATTTACTTAATTTACCTTTTCTATTGTATCACAATTATGACAACTTGCCTCACCTGACCGCACGTCACTGACTGGATCTGAGGATTCTGGTGTACGGATCTGCTGTGATTGGGTCTCCAAAAGAGAGGAAAATCCTTTCCCTGGGGAGGGATTTACAACCTGGGACTCTAAATAGACCAAAGGAGAGGAAGTATGATCACTTTGTCATTTTGTTTCATGTTTTGGAGGATGGTAGACCAATAGAAAGAGAGCACACTGCCACCTGCTGGGAGGGCATCTGCACTCAGACTGGATGGTGGAGGATGTCAGGCTGCAGTCATCTGAAGGTTTCAAGAACCAAGAATGTTCTGGAAAGACTTCTTCAGTTTGTTGAACCTGTTGTGGCGTCTCTGACCCGCTCAGAGGCACAGATCCCGGTCTTTCAACCATTTGTACTCGTTTGAAACCAGACATACGACTTCGGGGTGCCACACCTCCAGCGCTCATGGGAGCAGAAGGCAGCATTTCCCTCCAGTTAGGTGGAACAGAGGACTTTTCTCCTCTGAGCTCGTGACTAACCCTGAAGTCTGACAGACCCTCTACAGTGAACCTGCAGAGACAGTAATGACCCGCACCAGTTGGCCAGTGTTAATGGCATGATCCAGTCTGTGTGTACACAGGTCCAGTTCTGCCGAAGCTGTGTTTGGATCCAGCCAGCGGGGCCTCTGCTGCCACAATATGAGCAGTACACTGTGAGTAATGCTAAAATCCTGCACGCAGAGGGGGGGGGGTCCATGCCCAAGCTGGGTCCACTGGGGGGGTTCACCTGCCCTCCGCTCCCTGTGGGTTTAGGAACTTCTGCAGGAAGTTGCTGTTTACCAGCTGTCCAAGCAGCTGGTGGACCCGATTCTCATACACTTCCTGTTGCACGCAGCTGTGAAGTCGCGCTCGGCCGTCATTTGACCGTCGTGGTGGTGGGTATGGGGGGGTCTTGGGTTTGTCTGTGAACTCACAAAGTCCTGCAGCCTGCAGAAACCTGCTGGGATGTTTCATCAGGAGGACCTTGCACGGCGGAGCAGGACCTCTGATGGAGACGGTGGAAGACCTCCGAGCTGAGCAGCCTGCCGTTGGATTCCCTTCATCTTTCTTCTGCTGCTTTCATAGTCGGTGTTTAGTGACCTTCATGTCGCATCAACCTTCAGTGCTCTTCAATAGCCTAGAAGGGCCTCCCAGCTTCGGTTCTTCTGGGGGGTTTGGGACCCGTCACCCATCCCAGCTGATGGAAGCACCAGGACAGGCTTCAGTTAGTGTTTATCAGCAATGCTGGAAACCCATCCATCTATCCATCCATCCATCTTCCTCCGCTTATCGGGACGGTGTGGGGGAGCAGCAGACTGAACAGAGATACCCAGGCCACCCGCCCCAACCGCTTCCTCCAGCTCCTCTGGGGGACCCGAGAGGACGTTCTGGCTGGCTGAAGGCGTAGTCCTGGGTCTTCCCGGGTGCCTCCGCCCAGTGGGAAATTCCCAGAACACTTCCTCAGGGAAGCGTCCAGGAGGCATCGGAGCTAGATGCCCGAGCCACCTCAACTGACTCCTCTCGATGTGGAAGAAGCGGTTCTACTCCGAGCTCTCTGGGTGCCAGGCTTCTCACCCCTATCTCTAAGGGGGCGCCCAGCCACCCTACGGAGGAAGTTCATTTCAGCCGCTTATGTCGGGACCTCGTTCTTTTGGGGTCATGGCCTGGCGCTCTGTGACCATAGGTGAAATGCTGGGCGTCGTCGACGGTAGAATTGAGGAGGCTTTGCTTTTGGCTCAGCTCTCTCTTCTGCAACCAGACCCGTGGGCGGCCCGCATGACTGGGGCCGCGCTCTGATCACCTGTCAATCTCACGCTCCGATCTTCCCTCACTCGTGAACAAGACCCCAAAATATTTTAACTCTCTCCACCTGGGGCAGGAGCACCCCACCCCACCGAGATATAATGACTACCTTTCTCGATTGGGACCAGCAACTCAGATTCGCGGTGCACTGACCCTCATCCCAACACGCTTTACACTTTCGACGCAGGCACCGCCCCAATGCACGCTGGAGGTCCCGGTTAGAGTGGAAGCCAACAGGACAACATCATCTGCAAATAGCAGAGAGAAATCCTGTGATTACAAGGCCAGATACAAGCTAGCTGCGCCTAGAAATTCTGTCACAAAAACTATAAACAGAACCCGGTGATAAAGAGGCAGCCACTGCTGGAGTCAACGTGGACGGGAACAGGTCTGACTTACTGCGGCCCTATGCGGACCAGCTCCTACTCTGGTCATACAGGAGACCGGACAGCCCTCGAAGTAGGCTCCTCGGTTATACTCCCCAAAACTTTACAGGATTTACAGAGGCCAGCAGTGTGACGCCTTCTGATCACAAGCCACATAATGACTGGATGGGCGAACTCCCACAAACCCTCAGCACCCTATAGATGAGGCGTGGGTCACTGTTCCTGACTGGGGCGGAAACACACTGTTGTTCTGAATCGAGGGATTCGACTATCGGTGGGACTCTCCTCCAGTACCTGGCATGAACTTTCCCTGGGAGGCTCAGTGGTGTAATTCCCCTATGGTTTAAGGACACACCTCCAGTCCCCTTCAGCAAGAGGAACCTACCCTGTACACCAGTCCAGTGGTGCGGTTCCCGACCGCCACGCGATGCTGCAGAGACGTGTCAGCCAAGACACTCCCACAGCATCCAGAGACTTGAGCTGGGAAACCTTATTCTAAAAAAAAGTCATTAGTAATATTTATCCACCACTTCTTCCAAACAATTACTAAGTAACGGAATTACTCTGTAATGGAAGTAATTAGTTACTTACTGAATAACTATCAGTGATTCTATATAAAGGAGGTTCACTGTTTTTACAGATTGACAGAAACGAGTAAACAAATATAAGTTTAAATTGAACCCAATTGGCGCCTGAATTTATTTCGATCAATGAAAAAATTCAGGGATGTCTTTTGTTTTGAATGAACGTAATCTTGGAGCTGCAGTGGTTTGATGGGCATTTTGGGTCAGCTTCACTGGATTTTCCCGATTCTGAGAGTTGCTCACCTGTGATTAGAAGGTGATTGACAGGAAACAGACAAAAACATTAAGCTGAAAAATAAAGGATCCAAGGAGGAAATTCAGGTTTTGCCACCGGAATGACTCTAAAGCTGTCGGTCCAAAGGCCAGTCCGTGGTTCCGACAGACAAGCTGAGTCTGATAGGAAGCTGGGTCCAGCCCGATTCTTCAGGGTCAGGAGGACAACAGTCCGCGATGCTGAAGCGTTCGCCCGTCCAGCGCAGAAAGTTGTTCCTGAACGATCTTCATCACCTCACGGAACGATCAGCTCTTCTTCATTAACCCCACCTGGCTCTCCGAGCTTTACATGATTACCAGACGCTCCACAGAGATTTTCAGGTTTCTTAGGAGGCGGCGTAACAGTTCCTTGCTCTAGGGTCAATGGTTAGAACCCCAAAACCACAGAGCCACAGCTCCTCTGCTTTTTCATGTGGGTAAAGGAATTTACCGCTTCCAGAACGTCACTTTTTTCAGTAAATGAACATGTTTCAGTAGTTCGACTCTCCTGAACCTGTAAAGACGTCACTGCCCGTCTGCTTTGATTGAATGTTCCACTGATGGTCTAAAGACTAACCCGGGTTCTGATTCTGCAGGCCTCACATCCGCGGACCTCCATGTTGCATCAGGCTGAGTCTGTCGCCTCAAACCAGGAAATGCATCAAAGGTGAGTTGAATGTCAGATTCTGTGTGTGAACGGGTTTCACTCTGAACGCTCCTGAGGTTCTGTTGCAGTTCCGTCTGGTTTGATATCAGCTGTTGGTCGTCTGATGCATTCTGGAGCCAGCTCCTGTTTATGTTCTGAAGTCTGTCAGGTGATACTCTGATTACTTCATACACTGACGTTTGCATGTCTGCAGCGGTTTTCCTGCAGCCTCTAGAAACTCAAGCTTTATTTTGAAACATCAAACACGTCTATCAGAATCTGAAGCTGCAATCGTTCTCTTCAAAATAAAAGCAGATTCAAAGAACTGATGCTAGCAGTAAAAATGAAGCTGCTCTAATTAAAGTCTTCCGGTAAAAAAGTCATTTGAATCCTTAGGAAACAGAAAGAGCTGCTGTTTCAGAATAAAAAGCGTCTTAATTTTAAACTGTAAATTTCTGAAACATCTCATCCTAAAATTAAACATGAAGACAAGAACTTTTAGGATAAATTAAACGTCCCTCAACCCCCCAAAGAAATGTGTCCCTTAGGGGTCTCTGCGGCCCCCCACAGCTGTGAGACTGTTGTTTCTGTTCTGTTCTTCTGGCCGTCATCGTGTCACGGCGGCAGATGTTGGAGATGACCCGGTGTCTTCTGCGCCTGCAGCGCGTGCCCCCCTCCTGCTGGGAAGCGGGCGTCCTGCCGACAACCCAACACCTGGTGGTGCAGGCCAGGTTTCCATGGGAACCACTGCCGGCTTTCCACCGCCGCACGCTCTCCAACACGTGCCACGCCCACCCAGACCGGCACCACACCTGGTCCACAGGTGAAGATGCTTGTAACCCGAGCCACTGAAGAAGATGCAGTTCTGACCCGGTCAGGTCCAGGAGTTCAGGAGCTGCAGCTGTGGGCAGGAAAGAGGAGCGGGCGCGAGTTCTCAAGAAGCCTGTGAGTCCGGAGGAGACCCAGACCTCCTCAGGAGGTCCGGGTTTGACCAGAGAAGGTCCTTCTTCTGAAAAAGCCAGTCTTCACCCCAAAGTAGAGGAGAGACGATCTGGACCTAAACGTGTGGAGCAGAAACTGAGTCCTGGACCGAAGGGGGGCCGAGTTCTGACAGCAGGGAGGAGGAGGTGGGAAGAAGTGAAACAGAAACCAAGGTTTGGGCTCTCCTCCTTCCTAGTGTCTGCTCCCCCATTTGTGATTGTCTGCTGTCCTTCTTCACCCCAAGCCCACTCCTCTGTCCTCTCATCTCCATCCGTCTTCTGAACCCGCCGAGTCCCTTCTGGGGTCACGGGGTTGCTGGAGCCTATCCCAGCTACTGCTGGAGGGAGGCGGGGCTCACCCTTTCACCTTTCACTCAGTTCTGGTGTCTCTGGTTGTCTTTGTTCCTGTTTGCTCCACTTGGGGGCGCTCCTCCCCACGTGATGTGCCTCCTTCCCTTCACTGCTCCTCTCCCTTCATGAATCACCCTCACATTTAGGAGATGATCTGGTTCTTCAAGAAGCTTCAGCTCTGCGCGCAAACAAAGACCTGCCTGTGTGGGCGTGAGGGGTCCGGGGCAGGGGGGTCAGAGGTCAGAGCCGGGGTCAGGATGGCCTGTGGGAAGAGCAGCTTCTTTAAGGTTCTCATTCAGCGTTCCGTCAGTCATGTTTTATGTATAAAGCTTTGAGACGGACGACTGATTGGAGACAGAGATCTGACCCCCCCCAGCCCAAACCCCAGGTTGGGGGGATTGTGGGTCTTTCACTGTTGGACGGTTGTTCTCTTTGTGACGTTTATTGACATCCAAACTTTTGTCCGTTCGGATCCATCTGGAGGTCAAAGGAGAGCTGGTAGAGTCGGCGTTCTGGTCGTTCCTGCACGGCGGATCCTGCCGGATCTGTGATCTTCTGCTGCAGGATCCCTCCGGATGAACAGTCAGACTCAGACAGATTTCTGACTGTCGTGTGGTTTTTGACTTTAGAACGGGAAGCTCCGGCAGCATTCTCCTGATCAGACCCACCAATCAGAAGCAGGAGTCACTCCTCACATCGGTGTGATGACGACGCCACCATCTGGTGGTAGGTCCATCAGGGTCCGCTCAGCAGCATGTCGGGCCGGAACCGTACTGAGGTCCCAACGGTTGATCAGACACAACACGGAGGAACTTCCTGCAGGAATCCCATCAAAGCCCGGTTCCAGTTTCCAGTGCGTCCACAGCTTAAGACCAGCAGAACCGAGATGACAGAAAGAGGAACCTGCTGAAGGCTCGGTTCAGTCGTCGTCCTCTGGAAGATGCTCAGATCCCTGCAGATGAAACCGTTGTCTTCTGTCCACTTGGATCATGTTCCTAACTCAGCCCGCCTGTTCTTCGTCACGCCGAGCGTCTGATTTGTTGACAGCAGCGCGTCTCTGTGCCACTTGTTGGCTCGGCGCTAAAGCGAGCCTGCTTTTCATCAAACCAGAACCCTCTTGTAGATGTGTCCCCGCCTGAGGTTGGACGGTACGAGGTGACCTTACATGTTAGATCTGCTGTGAGAAGCACAAGAACAGGAGAGGAGGAAGACTCCCTTCTGGGGTTTGATGATGTTTGTCCACTCCTTCCTCCTCTGCAGAACTTTGGGTTTGTTCAGGTTGGGTTTTCTGTGGACCTGATGGAGGTGGTGTCTGTGTCTGTCAGTCTGAGGGAGGTCCAGTGGATGCTGCAGAGAAAGACCTCCGGACCCGGAGCACCTGGAGGCGGCATGGCCACGCTGCTGATGAAGCACATCGCAAAGGAGAAGGAGAGGCTTCACAGTCTGACCTCTTCAACCTCCAGCCGCAAGACCTTCTCCCAGCGGGGGCAGGAGTCCTTCAGCACCCCCACAGGTGGGTCCATGTAACTCCTTTATGTTGTGTGTGTGTGTGGGGGGGGGGGGCATGGTTCACGCCCACGTGGACCTTTGAGCTGAAACCACAGAAACAGCTGACAAACAACCAGGATGGAGAAGACCGGAAACAAATCACACTTTAGGAGGAAGTTTGAGTTAAATAATTAAAATGTTTGGAGCAGCAGATTTTATTAAAAACAACTCTTGACAAGCAGAATTTGTTATTTTAGTGGAATCAACACAGTCTATAGCATCATATATCCATAGGTGAATTCATCTTTACATTTTGGGGATTATCCTTAGAGCGCATTCATCCCGGTGACGTCGTCTAAATATAAGACGGCGTCCTTCAGGTCTGAGTTCTGAGCAGATGATCAGCAGAGCTTCTGCTCTGGTCTCATGAAGCTCCACGGAGCAGAGGCTGCTTCAAAGGTCTCCCCCCGTGGAGAGGATCCTTCTCCCAAAACATGACAGCTATCAACATGAAATAGCAGAACGAGACAGCAGACAACCTTTCTCTCTCTGGTAAACTCAGGAAATGTTTGCTTGTGCTGCACTGAGGCTCCACCCTGACCGCCGTCTTCGTGGAGGTCAGGGGTCAGGTGTGCTTCTTCGGGGTTCCTGTGACGTCAGTAAAACAGCCTTTTATCAGGATCTGAGTGTCTGACGTCCACAGCAGAGCACAGATTGTTCATTTTAGTGGAATCATGTGAGCGAAGCTGAAGGCTGAAGAGAGTCGGTGAGCTCACGGTTTCTGCTGGAATGTGTTTTCCGTGGCGGGTTCATGGAGCCGCCAGGCTGCTTTCACTGCCGGCTCCAGATAAGCGTTAACGCAGAGGCCTGATGGCGGCGATTAGACCCACAAACACTTCCTGTCATTGTTCAGCTGTGAGAACAAATGACCTCAGGAACCTTCAAGAGACTGAAAGGAGAGGAACCTGACAGGTTCTGGACAGTCTCTGCTGCACAGGGGGTCAGAAACTGGTTTCACCGGCACATGAGAAACAAGGGTTCGATTCCCGGGGGGGTGCAATGAGCTTCATCAATCCCTTAGTGCTGCTTAGCTAACTATGTAGCCCCGAGGGGGCCGAGTCTGGGTCCCAAACAGTCTCTGCCAAACTTCAGTTGAGTGAATGGTTACATCAGACATGCATAGAATATAATGTGAAAGACATGTGGCGCAGAGGAAACATCAAGATTAAGCACAGGGGTCCGAGGACAGAACCCTGAGGGACTCCGTTATTTTATTTCCAACAGGTTTGCTAAACCCCACGAGGAAAATATGTGAAGAGCGAAGTCTTTGGCCGAATCCAGATCCCCCCCCACCCCTCTGGCTCCTCCCCATTGCTCCAGTTGTAGCAGCACTTGGAGCTGTGCTCGAGTTCGAACAGGGACTGAAACTGATGTTGTTGTGTATTTTCCCAGCGCTGGCAGCTACACGCTAACGTAGCTGAGCGGTGGCTATTGATGATGTCATCGAGCGGTAGGGAGAGACCGGAGGGGTAGGGAATGAATTTAAATTCAGCCTTTGAATGACTTGGAGATTTTCTAATATTTCAACAACCATAAAAGGGAGGAACAGCAAAGGTTCTAGCAGGGATCTCCTGGAGGAGCTGAACGTTTCGCAACAGCAGATTTGGAAAACATTCCTCAGATTAAACACATTAGGTTTAGGTTTTTGGAGGAGTGTGAGCTCAGTGTTTCTCCAGCGTCTTGTTTACGATGACCACATTGACCGGTCGGGCTGCACGCTGTCAGAGACCAAATGTCCACCTGTGGATCTGCTGGGGCCCATGCCGCCTTGACAGAGCGTCACAGGTTCCTGACGGGGTTTGAGGTTTGCCATGTTCGCTCGTTCGGCAGTCCGGCAGGAGAAAACAAGCCGCTGAAACCCAAAACTGCCTTGCATCATCACTCTGACGTCCCGTGAATGTCCATGCAGAGCTGCAGGGCCTCAGAGCAGGAACCAGAGACTTGCACGGAGAATGATGGACCCGATCCCTGCCAAACATTTAGTTTGGAGGGGAGCCCGGTTCTGCACACTGCTTCCAATTATCTCTCCAGCTCTCTCTGGCTCTGGAGAGTTCAGAGAAAAGCGACCCGGCTGGGAGGGGAGGGGGAAGTCGCTTTCTCCCACCCTTTTTTCCTGCATGCTTGTTTTCACTGCAGCACAGAGCTCGGAAAGCAGAGCGGTTGGGAGTTTCTCTGCCATGTAGTGAACCCCGACTGCCGCTCTCAACATGCTGCCGCTCTGCTGCTTTTTGTCCCTCGTCATCTTCATCCTGCCTGCTGATGGACAAACAGGAGGGGGAAGAGGACGGGACCGGATCCGGGTCATGTTCACGCCGACCATCTGCAAGGTGCGCTGCAGCCAGGACAGATGTGTCAACCACTGCGAGAGGGGCAACGCCACCACTGTGTACAGCAGCAGCAGCGGCGAGGGGGGAGCGGGCGTGAGGGACGGCTCTCACGGACCGGGATTCAGAGTCTGTAAGTTCAGCTTTGGAGGAAACTCACCACAGAAACAAAAAAATGTCAGAGGTTCCAACTCAGCTAGAGTCCAGCTTTAGTGAGGAGTCACCGGGCTGCAGCACCATCTGTGGCCAGCAGGACGCCACGAAAAATGAAGATCCTTTTCATAATGTTGATCCTCCAACAGTCTTATGTAAAGTTTCAGCACTTCTGAAAACTTTAACTGCTGCATGTTTTAAGAAAAAAGTTGTTTGATGTGAAGTAGCTACACTGTGATGCCGTCAAGTCCAGAACATCCAGAACCGGATTCCTGGTGGTCAAATATCCATCCTTTCAAAGACAGCCGGACCACCTGAGATCATGAACCCATCCATAATGAAGCATACACGTATTGTGTTTTGATATTTGTTCAACCTACAGACAAATTTAAACACAAGGGTTCACAGTCATCATCAGTCTCGTACTGGTTTCCTGACCCTTCAGTCAGTCCAGAAACGTGCACAGAACAGAGCAGAACCCAAAATTTAGAGCTTGAGCGCCAGCTCTGCCTGTGAGTCTCGTCTATTTGATGATCGTTGACTTTTATGACCCAACAACAGTCTAAAAACCCACATTCCCGCAGATCGTGTGTCAGAAAAAAATGAAGAAACTGCTGCAGACCAGCAGCTTTTGGAGAAAAACCACTGAGTCGTCTGCAAACATCACTGTATCAGATGTAACAAATCAGATGTTCAATGTACCAAACCCATCGTGCATCTAAAAAAACCTTGACTGTAAAAGAGAACCGGACTGAGTGGACCCTCCCTCTCAGTGTTCCAAAGAGGAAGTCCCTGCTGGTTCTGAGAAGCCAAAATCCCATAGACTACAATAGAGAAATAAACAGCTGTTACTCAGTCATTCTTTTGGTCAGAATAAACATTCTTGCTCTGATACCTTTTTTTCCTATGTTCTTGATAATCTTTATTTTTCATGATTTTTTTTTTCGGTAGTTCATTTTATTCAAGTCATAAACTGACCAATCAGATGCCTCAATTAAAAGTAGGTGGAGCCTGCTGACCCCCACACCCAACATTCAAAAATAGAAAATTAATACATTCCGTGTAGCCCGCTTTCAAGTGGTAGGGGCGTGGCCTTCCAACAAGCTCGATCCTGACTGGTGAGAGCGGTTGCCATAGAAACGATGAGTCAGATCGACCTGGACCAACCACTGCTTACCAACAATTTCTGGTTGTTCTGTTTCACAAGATTTTAGTGATGGTTCTGTTTTGGATATTTTACGTTTAAACCCAGTTCTGCTCTGTAATGAAGGAGTTGCGAAAAATACAGAGGTGAAATAAAGTGAAGATGAATTTCTCTAAGCAGAAGCATAAAAAACCTTTTTGAAACCGTAACAGCAATTCACATTACACTGAACTTCAAAACTGTATCTCTGTTGTCCAGATGATCCTCGTGTTTGTCTGGTTTCCGTACAGTTCCAGTTATTGAATTATATATTTATGGGTTTGAGTCTCTTCCTTGTCCTGTTGGTATTTTGTCTGAGACATCCTCTCAGAACAGGGATGTGCAACTGCAGAACCACTGTTCCACTTCCAGATGTTCCAGCCTAACCTAGTAACCTGGATCAGGTGTGCTATAGTGCTAAGAACCCTTAAGGACTGAAGTTTGAGAACACCGTCTTCACATCTACTTTAGTCCTGCCGGTCTCCACAGAGGTTTAGCTTTGTCTTCTGTAGAATCTGGGTCCATCCAGAGGAGGAGAACCTACTGAGAGTTCTGTGTCTGAGCAGATTCAGAGAAAACAACCCAGCTGAAAGGTTTTAGGGGGTGACACACAATCAAGTGCTAAATATCTGACACTAATGTTGAGCAGATGCTCCACCACCTCAACCAAATCTGCCCAGGATTACTGGGCTCTCTGCCCCCGACTCCAGCCACAGTTCTGAGGGGACTTTCTTCAGACGTTTGATTTTCTCATGGCTGTGAGACCCTCGAGTGTAAACAGGTAACTCAAGGCTTTGCTTTGGTGAGAAGGTCAGGCTTCTTCTGGGGTTTCATGGGGCAGGAACCGCTCCTTTACGATATGATGGACCAGCTGGTTTCGGCATTCCATTTGTCTCTGGACTTTAAAGGTTTTCAGGATTAGTTTGACTAGACGAAGGTGTTGGGGATGAACCACAGTTCTGCCTGTTGCCATGGTGCCCACTGCCCAGAGAAAAAGATTTATCAATGGGAAGTCAGTTTGTTTACTGGACTGGTGAAAAAAAAAACCTTCTCTAAAGAGGCTTTTCAAATTTAGGGCAGGAACTTATATTTTTAAACGGAACGTTGGTTCTTGAAGGAGCTTAATCGGAACCAGCCGGTCACAATCTGAACCAGCAGGTCACAATCTGAACCAGCAGGTCACAATCTGAACCAGCAGGTCACAGGACACAACCTGTCATGCATGTGAGTCATGTGACCTGCAGCCCGTTGATGGTCTCAAACCTCTAAACCTGTGCCAGTGAATATCTCTGTTTTTCTCAAGTGATCCCAGATCAGCGTGAGGTAAATCATCTGCGCTGGCAGCAGGTCAGAGCTGCCAGAGATTCCCAGAGGACTCTCAGGTCATGAAGGCTGAATGTTATGGGCTTTGGTGGAAAGCAGATGATTCAAACCGAGACTTAATGAAGCCACTGAAAATGATGGGGAAGTAAACACTGCTGCACAGTCTGTTGTCATTTTCCACCCTCTTACATAAGAGGGTGGAGGCTGTTTTCTTGTAATGCTGATTGTGGACACTCCAAATCAAAAAATGAACATGGAGACGATCTTCTCATCACCCAAACATTTGGACAAACAGCAGAAAACTTTCAGAAAACTTTGCTTGATCACCATCCAAAACGAGGTTCCAGCATCTTTGCTCTTCTTTGGATTTTGGTTCTTCTCGGCTTGAATGTTTGAACTGATCCTTAATCTTCCTGTTGAAGAGATGTTTCTGTGTTGACCAGAGAAGAAAGAAGTTAGTTTAGCAGATACCTGTAACCCCCTCCCCAGCAGAAATCAGCGGTTTGTGAAGCCAACATGAAATTTGGAAAAAACACTCTCTTTGGTTTTCTGTGAAAAACACAAAGAAGTCTTATTCTGTGCAGACCTGAGGTCTAACTCCTTCTGTTGGAGCGACGCTTCTCCTCATTAGTTGAATGCAAAATCCAAAGTATGGAATCTGACAATCATGATTTTTGATGATTTTTACTGAATTATAAAGGCGTTTGGACTCTGTGACCGACCGGTGAACCGTCCAGGGTAAACCCCTTTTCACCCAACAGGAGCTGGGATAGGCCCCAGTAGCTCTGCAATGCCAAATGAGATGAGGCAGGTTTAAAAAGTGAATGGATGGATGGATTTCCTATAAAAAACCAATAAGCTTTGGTTTTTACCTTTAATAATGGAGTAGTTTTAGTTGCTGGAGAATTTCTTCTGCATACATGTAGAAAGTCGTTTTGGAATTGTGCGTAGTCAGCTCGTTTAAAAAAAAGCACAAACATGGACATCAAATACCAGATTTCAGGTTTGCTGCACAGCAGACGGAGAAAAGAAACACAGAACATGTGGTTTTCATTCATCATTCACTGAGACCTTCAACACGTTTCTGTCAGTTCAGAGCAGATTTTACTGACCCACATGTTAGAGTCCCGCAATGTTTACTGAAGCGCATGTGGCCCATAACACCAGAAAAACAGACACAAACAGACGCACACACACACACACACACACACACACACACACACACACACACACACACACACACACACACACACACACACACACATACACACACACACACACACACACACACACACACACACACACACACACACATAAATACATACCCACACACACGTTTGTACACACACCTGCACATAAAAGATGCCCTCATGAGCACACAAAGGTTTAAATGTTTAAACGAGCAGTGAGGTAAGACTGGACTGAAACAGACACAGAGAGAAGAGGCTTATTGTGGAGGATGGGGGAGGGCAGTGACATCATGGGGTTGTGGGTCACCCCCAGCTCAATGACAGCAGTTTTTCCTTCACTTTCACTGCATTCACACAATCTACAGCTACAGAAAAAACAGGAAAATAACTCCTGGATTGTCAAGCATACCTGCTAGCACCAGTCTGAAGCCATTTAAGTCCTATTTGAAGATTGTTGTAAATAATATCTAGGGAAGCTGCGGTTCTAGGGGTTTAACCTGATTTAATCATTTTTAGAAAAACAAAACAGAAAGAACTTGTGGAATTAATCTGTAGGTGGCGCTACTACAGTGCATGAACAAGTTTACCGGCTTCATTGTTTGTTGTGGTTAAAAAAAGGTGTTTTTGTGTTGATACCATTGACTGTATAAGAGAACTGGATGGAGTAGCCCTTTCCTCCCTGGCGTTCCAAACAGGAAGTGTCTGCAAAGTCCCATAGACTTCTACAGAGAAATAAACAGCTGTTACTCAGGGATTCTATAGGTGAGAAGAAGCGTTCTGGATCAAATGCTTTTTTTAACGTCCTCTTGATAAGCCTCATTTTTTCATTATAGTTTTTCTTTATTGCAGGTTAGTCAAGTAATAAGCTGACCAATCAGATGCCTCAGTAAATGACGATTTATCGTATTTCGGGCAGATACTCGCGCAGTGTTTTACAGGTAAATACTCTAGGGCGGTTCAGTTAATTAACTCACCTGTTCAGCGTCCTATTTAAGCCAGGTGCGCAGTTCATTCTTTCTTACCTTCAGCGCTCATTCTTCGCCGGTCTCAGTGCCCGCGGGTCTCCGTCTCTTCGGCGTCTTGCTGTGTTCCCACCGTTCTTCGGATGGATGATCCCCATTTTTATGATGTGGGGTTTTCGTTTCGCCGCGTCTGCTCTGCTTTGCAGTGATCCGCGGGCGGCTGCCGGCGCGCAGCGCGTTCGTTTCGCCGCGGTCGCGTGCATCTGCGGGGGGTGTGCGTTCCGCGATGTTCGGGATGTTCGTGGCCCCGATCAGGAGCAGTCCGGGTCTTCTCGTCTGCCGTGGTCAGCCGACTTTCTGCGGTGAGCGGCAATCAGTCCTTTCCCGTGTAGTTTTCTAAGGCTGCGTTTTTTCTTCCTGTTTACTTCTGTGACGTCACGCCCCTAAGGACCCTGGGAATTGTAGTTATGTCTCCGGGTCTTTCATGATGCACTTCTGATTCCTTTTCTGCTGCGTAGTTCTGCGTCGTCCGGCTGTTTTTTTTCAGGGGTTGTGGGGTCCTTTCTGTGGTTGTGAAGGCTGGCAGACCTCGTTTGGACAGGTTTCTCATGCTGGCTGAATTTATCGTGGCTTTTAGCATTTGTTTTTCTGTTGCTGTTTTGTTCTTTGGGAGCTGAGTGTGAATCTTGACTGCTTTTTAATTGATGCTGGCTTTATTATTATGGCGGTTCTTCTTCGTTGTTGTAGCTGCTGGCTAGTCAGAATGTGTATCAGTGTCTCTTGGACCCGTCTCTGCTCTGTGGACATTTTCCCCTATGATTGGTCTCTCTTATGCAGTATCTATGGCTCATTTTATTCACTCGGCGATCCTCGTTCGTTGCCCCCGCATATTCTGCATCTGGTTCTGCTCCGCCGGTTTTTTCCCGCTCTGTGTACCCCGGTGGGTCATGCCCTGGCTTCAGGGACTTGCGTCGGCCGCACTGGTGAGTGTGTCAGTCTCGTCGCGGCCTTGTTTTCTCGGCTGGACAGTTAATTTGTTATTCTCTCTAGTTTGGTTGGAGGTTTGCGGGGGCTATGTGATGGATTCTTCCGGGGCATCGTTTTCAAAGCCGCCACTGAGGGTGGCACCTAGGAAGTGTTCAGGTTGACGTGTCTTGATCTGGACCTGCTAGCGCCTCGCAGTTAATCTTCTGGGCATCAGTGGCCTGGTTCCCCATGCGCCTTCAGGATTGGTATATATTTTCGTCAGCTCCCCATGCTGTCTCCACGAAATTCCTCTGAACGCGATATAAGGCTGCGGGTGACTGTCACTGATGGTCTCATTGTTCTGCCTCTATGCCTCTCAGTGGCGTCTCTTGGCCTTCAGTTGGCGCTCGAAGTGTTTGTCGGTTTACCTTTCCGCTGTCATTCTTTCCCTCTTTATGCCTGGAGTGGTTTTGTGATACCTGTTGTGTCTTCAGGCTCCCTCCACTTGTTCTCTTGAGTCTGCGCCTTCTGGTTTGGGGGAAAAGGATTTAAGAAGAGTGGTTTGTGTTTGTCCGGCCGCCAGAATCTACGGCTCTGATGGTTCTTAAGGGGTCGTCCGGTTATTTCATCCTTGGAGATTATATTAAGGCTGTTTCAATATTGAATGATAGTATTGTGTCATCGGTTGACTTGGTTAATGTTTAAATAACACCTTGAGCAACTTCTACCCTGACCGTAGGAAATATATCACTTGCGCTCTAGAGCTTAGTTCAAGAGTTAAATCTTGTGTCCACAAGTCAGTCTTCTATCTGCCTTTTTTAAGCAGATGACACTCTGCTAGATGCATCCCCATTTAGAGGCTTGTTATACTCCGCCTCTAAATGCTTAAGGTTCAGTCTAGCAAATATAATATCAAAACCTATGATCCCTCATGGCTCTCAAGTTCTCTTTTGCAGTATCCAGTCTCCCTTGGCTAAATAAAAATTTGAGAACCATTAATATCATATACAAGGCATCAAATCCAGCCGAGCTGTAATCCTCTGCTACGTGGGATGTTGACCTTCCTCGTCTACAAATCTCCTTGGCTACTCCCCTTCCCATCTACTACTCCTACTCCTCGATGGCCTCCTGAAGGTGCGTCCCTCTGAAACTGTCAAAGGTTACTTTTGTCATCATTGGAATATATAAAAAATTGGTGTTAAGATTTCGTGCAGGTCATATATTTCACTATTATTTCACTTTTGGAATTTGTAATTATGGTGGTTTCTAGGGTGCGATAAATCCACAATGGGTCTTTACCTTAACTATCTACTAAATTCACTTTCTCAGATTTGTTCTTTAAAAGCACTGTTATTTAATTTATCTCAATCATTTTGAAACTGATCAGTTTCTGGGTTATTTATATATTCTTGTCAAGACTAATACTGCTTTGTTTTTATCTATGCATCGCATCCTGAGCCTGCGAACCCCTACGCCCCGATCAGCTTCTCCGTTTCCAGGAAATGATGTCACCCATGCATTCCTTGATCTGGTGCTGCAACGATGACTGCTCGACGTACCTATTGCTGCACTGAACGTGACGGGGCGTTGGACCTCCTCTGCATTCCAATGACACTTCTGACTGAATTAATTAATCAATGTCAACCGCAGCATGAATGTAAATTCTTTGATTGTAGATGTTAAAAGAAGATTATAGCCAGGTGGAAGCCTAAAAATTTTTAGGATGTTCTAAAGTGTATTATAGTATGCGATGGGGCTCAAAAAACTTTTGGTTTCTAAGCTCAATTACGCCAATTAAGCTTCGGACATATGGCGTTGAGGTTGTTCTTGATACTTAGATGGAAATCTTCGAATAAATGGATGTTCTGAGCTCGTATTATGGTATGCCAAATGGGGAAACATTATGGCAGTTAAGCTCGTTCGTAGTCCTGTCGTTGGATTAAGCTCGTTAAATAGTATACCAAATGAAATGACATTTATAGCTGTTAAGCTCGTTCTTAGTATTTGATGGAAGCTACGAATAATGGATGTACTTAAGCATGTTCAGCATGCTTTTGGAAGCTTGGATTGGATGTTAGGTAGTGTCTTCATACGGGTTGTTCTTGGCGGTTCAAATTATAGTTCCTTACAGCGTTTGGCGGATGTGGATTTATGTTTTTAAAAAATTAGGTATGAGTGATTCTTATGTTGGCTCCCTACTTTGTTTTGTTTCGTTTCCTTTGTTTGGCTCTCTCTCTCTCTCTTTTGCAGATAGTATGTTCCCCTAGTGGTTCACGAACGGGAGCGGCCCAACGGTCAAAGGTGCCGGGTCACACATAGCAGTTCCACTAGATAGTGTGTCCCCTTCGAGGCGCTGTACTCGAATGGGGGCGGCCCAACGGTCAAAGGTGCCGGGTCACACATAGCAGATCCACCAGATAGTGTGTCCCCTTCGAGGCGCTGTACTCGAATGGGGGCGGCCCTACGGTCAAAGGTGCCGGGTCACACATAGCAGATCCATTAGATAGTGTGTCCCCTTCGTGGCACTGAACTCGAATGGAAGAAATAAAAAGAAGGGGGCGGCCCAACGGTCAAAGGTGCCGGGTCACACATAGCAGATCCATTAGATAGTATGTCCCCTTCGTAGCGCTGAACTCGGATAAAAGAAATGGAAAGAAGGGGGCGGCCCAAACGGTCAATGGTGCCGGGTCACACATAGCAGTCATACTGGGAAATGAAATGAAATGAAAATGATGAAATGAAATGCTGCCGAAAACACACCCCATTTTATTACACACTGATTTTACATTCACATTTTCTCTTCTTCTGGATGATTTTAGTGTTGGGGGTGTATCATACGGGTTGTTTGGCGGTTTAAATTATAGTTCTGCACAGCGTTTTGCGGAAGTGAGCTTACGTTCTAAGATCAGGTATAAGTAATTTTATGTTGGCTCCCCTTTTATTTCTTTCCCTCTCTCTTTCAGATAGTATGTTCCTCTAGTGGTCTCCACGAACGGGAGCGACCCTACGGTCAATGGTGCCGGGTCACACATAGCAGATCCACTAGATAGCATGTCCCCTTCGTGGCGCTATACTCGAACGGGGCGGCCCAACGGTCAATGGTGCCGGGTCACACATAGCAGATCCACTAGATAGCATGTCCCCTTCGCGGCGCTGTACTCGAACGGGGCGGCCCAAACGGTCAATGGTGCCGGGTCACACATAGCAGTCATACTGGGAAATGAAATGAAAATGGAATGCTGCCGAAAACACACCCCATTTTATTACACACTGATTATACATTCACATTTTCTCTTCTTCTGGATGATTTTAGTGTTGGGGGTTTTGTTACCCGAAAGTTTTATGGAAATTTTATGGAAGTTTTATGGAATTGAACGGAGCCTTATGCCAAACGAAAATATGTGAATGCCAACTTAAAGAATGTTAAATAAATATTTCTTACTGCAAGAGTTGTCTGACTGAAAAGTATGCCTACTGACCTCCACCTCAAAGTTTGATGAACAGATTCTTCCGAGCCCGTTTTCAGTGGAAGGGGTGTAGATTTCCTACAAGCTCATTCCTGATTAGCTCCAGTAGTTGCCATAGAAACGTTAACTCAGATCAACCACTTCTTAGGCTACGAACCTCATCTGGCCCCAAATGGCAGCGTCCATATTCGGGAAAAATGGTGACTGAATTCTCTTTTTTTCATTGGAACAGGAAATGAGGCATTTTGTTGGGGTGACGTCAAAGTGGCTCAGTCCAGTTCTCTGATATAGTCAATGGTTGACATGTTGCTGTGGGCTCATGTCATTTGGCTCCACCTTTGTACTCATACATACTTAGTTCAAGTCATTGGCAGTTCTACACTGACTGACTCCCTGGGCAAGACCCCGCCCCCCCCCCCCCCGGGCCCCCCTCCAGAGTGCCCCCCTCACACACACACATTGATCACATCGTTTTAGGTTCCTTATTTTATTTTTGACCATCTCACCCAAAGACAAACAAAAAATACATACATTTTAAAAGCTGGCATAACAGTTTATAAAACTGTACAAAAAACTTGTAAGATAAAGTAAATATAAAGTAGGACTATCATATATATATTAAATTGTCCCACCCTCATACCCCATATATCCATTAATTTAGGAGCACAACTTAACTCATTCCCTC
Source organism: Oryzias sinensis (assembly GCA_037389245.1). Taxonomy (NCBI): domain Eukaryota; kingdom Metazoa; phylum Chordata; class Actinopteri; order Beloniformes; family Adrianichthyidae; genus Oryzias; species Oryzias sinensis. Next base: position 1,543,139 of record CM074488.1, read on the forward strand.
CACTCCTCCCCCTTTTTATCACACAAACCCTTTCCGGCATATTCACAAAGACAGGAGAGCGCGCAGCTGGTGGGGGCACCAATTTGCAGGTTTCAGGCCGTTCCAAACACCATAATATAATAGATAATAGAAAACCATAGTGGCAAAGATTTTCCCCCCCTAAGCGCTTAGCTAGCATCCTTTTGGAAATACCGCCCCGGGCAGCCGCCCTTACTGCCCACAGTGACTCAGGAAGTTTGCAGATTCCTTTCATTTGTTGATTTTCTAGCAGAAATCTGGTCATTTGAACTGGAATATTTTGTTTTCATGCAGCTTGCATTTTATATGGCCTGTAGAGGGCAGCAAACACAACTAAATGGTAGAATGAGCAAGTTATTGTAAACTGATGATTTTTATCCAAATTATCTTTTTGAGGTGAGATGATGGTCAAGTGATAAGACCAGAGGTCATCATTGTAAATATCAAAAACGTATAAAAGAAGTAAATGCATGTTTGTTAGAAGGACTTCCTGTGCTAAATCCAGATGCTGCGCAGCTTTGAGACATTTTGTTGGTTCCCACCTTTTAAAAAATGAAATGTGATTGGTTAAATGACTTTCCTCTTTCCAAATCTTTATCACTGACAGGTATCTGAGGCCTTCAGCATTGGTAATAAAAACCTAAAGAACTGAGATTTTGCCTAATCTCAGGGGCATTCCTCTATTAGACCGCAGGTACTGAGTCCTAGTTCTTTTGTAAAGATTGTTGCCCCTCAGATGAACCAGGTCATCAGCTACAGGACTTACTGGAAAACAATCTCTCTCCAGGACAGATTTTGGGTAGTCTTGTCCAATCTAAAGGCTTTAAAGCTCCAAACCTCCTTAATCCTGGAGTAACTCAAGGTTTGCCAATAGTTCTTTTCTCCTCTGAGTTTGATTCCTTTTCTGATTATTTTATGGTTTTGTACTAAAATCATGGAAATTGACTTTGAAAAGGTCTGATAATGTGTTGGTATAAAACTCCAGAATGTTTTTGGTGCTGGAGCTGAAAGCAGAGCCTCCATCCCACACATTTCTCACGTTTCAGCTTTTCTCCGTGTTTATCTTTATCAGTGGTTGTTTATGGAAGATCACTCATCTTTTAAAATTCCTTTTACCTTGGAAACCCCCATCCAAACTCTGCGAGTGTTTACGCTTGTGCTGAAGAGGTCCATCTGCTGAGCGACGCCCGCAGAGATAACCATATTACCATTTACAGCAGAACTGCAGCAACATGTGGGCGTGCAGACAGAAGACAGCTGAAGACAAGAGGATTCAGGACATGCTCACATGGAGCTGAAGGTGGAAGGAAAAATACCAAAACACTGGACGATCAAAAAGGCCTCATTTGAGTCTTGAAATGTCTATAAAGAGAATGAGCTGCAATGGTCTTCAAAAATCCCAAACTTCTTTCACTTCTTGAATTAAAATGTTTAGCAAAGTAGAAACTTTTCTTGTCTAAAATTAATATTTTATTTAGGAAGGACAAGGATTTAAGTTTATGAATTGACCATCATTTATTCTTTTCTAAATGAAAAAAAATCAGTTCTGCGTTTTATCAGGTTTTATATGCATCACAGTATCATCTGCATATTAAAAGATCAATATAATTCCTGATAATTTTTCCTAAAAGTGTTTTAGATCGGAGTAAATTTTTTGGTTTCTTCCCGTGTTTTATCTTCTTGTTGTTATTGAGCTTCATTTGCTGTGTTCAGTTACAACCTTGAATCACCTGATGTGGTGGATCTCGGGGGGCCAGGGTGGAGCGGCGAATGCTTTCCACATCCTGAACTGTCTGCGTGTCCCTCCCTCTCCTCCAGTTCTGTGTCCTCTACTCTGCAAGAATGGAGGGGTCTGTATACAGCAGGATCGCTGCCTCTGTCCGGCAAATTTCACTGGAAAGTTCTGCCACATACCCGTCACGCCAGAGGCCCACTTTACGGCCGGAAGGACCTCCTCCATAAACGAGATCATCAAGCCCGCCTTGTTGTCTGCTGCAACGACCAATCAGGACCTGACTCACTCTGAGTTTCTGCTGCCGCTCGGACAGAACCAGGAGGCCCAGCGGCCCGGCGGTGAGTCTCAGCCCTGATCAGTTTATTAAAAGCTTCCCATTAATTTGTCAGTTTTCTGTTTTTTTGACAGTTGAAACAAAATGTCTCTTTCTGTAAATATAGCTCTTATTGTATGCGACTTACATTTGTGATTTTTTAGGTATCTGTACTTATCTGAAGTTTATTTCTTGGGTTAATTTTTTTACCTCATTATCATCACATTACATATGTTCTCCCCCGAAGCAAATCACAGAATACTTCTACCCTTTATGAAAATATGGAACTGGGTGTCAAATGGCACAACTGCTGCTCAGGCTGGGATTTGAACCCCTGACCTACCAACAGAGATCACTTTTAAAAGAGCTCAGAGACACACAGAGGTTTTTACAGGAACAGCACCTGTTCAGACCATTTGCAGCGTCTTCTTCTGGGTTGTTTTTAATCCTTTTACACTTTTACAACTGTAACTTTTTTGTTCTTCAGTTTATAAATAGTTTATAAACTTCATAGTTAATGTTGGAAACCCTATTTTAAACAATATTTTCTAATTTCAACCGTCTCTGCTCAGTCCCCGCCTCCTCCATGGTGAAGGTCAGAGTGCAGCACCCACCTGAGGCCAGCGTGAAGGTTCACCAGGTGATAAAGGTAAGAGCACTCCGTGGATTGGCTAAAGAATAGTCACATGTTCTGTGGTCACATTTTTGGAAAATAAAGTTGTCAATTCCAGCCAGAGTTCCATCTCATCTCTCTGTTTAGTCAAATCATCTTTTTCCTGGGACAATTTTTGTCAGGTTTATGATATAGAAATCCCAGGAACAACAGGTTCAAGCAAAAAGGTTTATATTTGGGGTTCAGATCAGGATCATTCAGCATCTGGAAGCAACAGAGTCAGGCCCACAGGTGGAGCAGCAACCTACACGTGAGAAAAAAGACGTGTGACTTTGTCCAAGCACTTAGTGAAGACCCTTCCTTTCTCGTGGGGGGGGTGATGATCGTGGAGGCAGCAGTAAAAGGTGAGGGACGCTGAAGGACTACTGGAGGCCAGACCATAGACGGTGAGGCAGAAATTTCCTTTGTTTGACATAACAAGCAGGTCAGACTCAGAGCAACGGGAAGGACCTTAATGTCTCAGCAACAAGGTAGAGGTGAGGACGATCCAACTCCAACTGAAGGCCTGTAGCTTCTTAAGAAGGGAGGCACCTAAGTGGAGTCAATCAGCCGAGGCTCCAATCAACCGAGGCTCCAATCAGCTGAGACTCCACTAAGCTGAAAATCAGCTGTGTCCAAATCCCTTCACTTTAAATTGCACTATATAGTGCGTTTGCCATTTTGTAGTGCTGTCCGAATTCACAATTCCGAAATCCTGTACCCTGGAAATTTCCCAGAAATCTCTGGGAAAAATCTGTTTGTCTCAATGCTCACTAGATTGGTGAATAAAGACCACAATGCATTGCCTTTGAACAATTTTAGCAAAAAAAGCCTTTTTTTTTTAAAAGCCATCAACGTTTAACACAGTGTATTCATAAATAGTTGCATTAAAACGCTCAGTGATGTCATATTTCCCGTTTAAAAAAAAAGCAAGAAAAAGTGGTGAGCTTAGTTTCCGAATTGCATTTAAAATCCAGAGCACCACATGGTGCCACACTATGTAGTTTTTGGTAGTTGGGGTGGGAATTTGGACACAGCCAAAGATAAATGACAAGTTTTGTGTTAATGGCATGAAGTTAGCTCTGTTCTTGCATGTGATTGGCCAAAAGCTTCAGTGATGCATTATGGGAAATGTACAGATTCCTCAAAGTCTCTTTTCTCCAAATCAGCCAATAGATGTGTCACTGTAAGCAAACAGGGCTGCCTGTTCCTGTTAAAGGAGATCTGTACGCATGAATCTGACAAATGAAGACCCAATCCTGTCAGTTTAAAGAGTCACTCTGATGAATAAAAATATTGTTAACATGTTTTTGTGGCATTTTTCTGATTCAGGTTCATGCTCAGAGCAGGAATTAAACCAACAACTTTATGATAAAATGTAGTTGGGATAATGTGACCTCACTGAATGATCTGGATCAAAGTGGAAAGTTACAGACTTGATTTATTTGGGATGAATAACAGCAGAACAGACATTTATTGTTTTTTTGTTCTTCCTGCACGTTTGTGTTGAGGAGACCATCTCCTGCTTTCTGGAAGCTCTCACCTGCATTTCTCTGTTTGTTGTCATGTCGATCCAGGTGTCGGGGTCCGGTCCCACACAGAGAGCCCTTTCCTCCTTCTCCTCTGGATCAGCGGGCGCCCCGGCACCATCTCCAGACCTGAGCACAGCTCCGCCTTCTACAGGAAGCAGCGGGGTGCAGGCCCAGACAGTGAGGGGGGGCGGTACCTACACCCAGCACTCCGGCTTCAAATACTGTTTCCGAGAGGTCAGAGACGGACAGGTGAGAGGAGCCAGAGAGGAAGAGGAGGGTTGACCACACGCCTTTACATGCCATTTAAAGTAAAAGCACCCGACAGGTCACTCTGAATTTGGTAGATGGTTAAGGTGAGGCATATGACCGTTGTCTTGAAGTTGAGTCATGGCAAGTGGACTTAAAAGGTCCACTCCACTTCAAGACAACGTCACCTGGATGAATGAAACCTTCACCGACACATCTCAGCTTTGGACACCACCGTTTCTGAAACAAAACTTTTACAAAGTCTTTCAAAAACTCTCAGGTGTTGATTGGTATAATGGACTTGAATTAAAATTATCACGAAAATAGAAATGAATTGTTTTTGTTGTTGTTATGAAATGGTTTGTTAACGCCCCCTGTGTTACATTTTGGTGACATTTGTGTGTTTCTGCGTGAGAGCAGTGCAGTTCCCCACTTCCTGGCCTGAGGAGCAGGGAGGTGTGCTGCTCTGGGATGGGGAAGGCGTGGGGCCTCACGGACTGCGTCCTCTGCCCAAAGAACGCAGGTAAAAACTCTTGTGTGACCTGGAACGCTTTGAGAACTCCTGAAAATGATCAAATCTTGACTGATTAGAGGTTCTGCTTGCACAATTTATATACTTCACCTCATATCACACATTTTAATTTCTACATAATTAAAGCACAATAACTACAAGATGCAGAAAATTACAACAGTACTTGTTCAATTACAATAAATGTTAATGCTTTTTGTTCAAAATTTCCAATATTAAGAGTTTTTTTAACAATAATAATTTGTTTTTGATCATTTATCATTGCAATTTTAGAAATGCACACATTTTGTCTTAAATATCATCATTATTATCTATTTTAATTTAAAAAAAACCACAAAACCCCAAAGACAACTCAACGGGGGTCAAAGTCATAATTACATAATGACAACATCCGTCACCAGATATGACATCACATCTGTGATGTGCACAGCACTGTTTCCTGTTCTTATAACTGGATATTTTGTAAAGCTGTCAGGAGAGCGAGTCCCCGGAAAACACTCAAAGTCACACGGTCCCCACATGTGCAGGTAAACCAACACACGGAAAAAAGATCAAAGCTTTCAAATCTGTGGAAATCCTGAAGTCTGAGGAATGAAAAAAAAAAGCATTTTTACTTGAGTGAGGATAAAATCAAACATGTCATACATGTTACTTTAGGATTACTGATCCTGACTGGAGTCTGGTCAGTTCACTAAGTAACCACTAGGGGCCCCATTCAACCAGAAAGTTAGCATCAATATACCAACCAGTCTGGTTCTAGGACCTCTTTAAGAACGGCCTCTCAGCATTGCTGTCCAAAGTCAGGGTTCAGGAACTGCTTGAGTCATGTAACCTCACAGCTCACCTGTCTGTCATGCAGTCCATGATCACATAGGAGCTGTCACCCCCCCATCTGCATTTAGTATCATGAAACTGTATGGAGGGATATGTCTTCCACTACGTTGCACACAAAACTCTTTCTAAGTTGCAAATGAAAATATTAAATATTTGATTTTCAATTAGTTTTTATTTTGCTTTTCAATTATTATTTTTTTTTGCTTTCAAATTTTTTTTGTATCCTAAAACTTTTTTGTGTTTGCAAAACACATGTTTTTGCATGTGTTGTGTGTCATCCCACTTTTTACCTATCTTTGATTTTGCTGAGTTAAGTTTCTGTTTAGCGTGACAAAGCTGCCATCAAACAGCAGCTGATTGGTCCAGATTCTAACCAATCAGTAGCCTGAGCTCATTTTTTTTTCTGCTGCAGACATTTTAAACACGTTGGTTACTACACTGACATACATAAATACAAAACTTGGTGTGAGTTTAGCTGCTTTGCTGCTCCTTCTGGGCTTTAATCTGAGAGAAATGGGCCAGAATGGTTGAAAACGGGAGAATCCCATACGAATAGAACCGACACAAAGTCCAAAGTCCATGTCTGCCTCCAAGCACCGTCAATATGACACAGAGACACCTGATTGGTTAGAATCTGGACCAATCAGCTGCTGTTTGATGACAGCTTTGTCACGTCAAACTGAAACTTAACTAAGCAAAATCAAAGATAAGACAAAAGCGAGATTTGACACAACGTACACGAAAACATGCAAAAAACGTTTTTGAAAGCAAAAAAAATTTGAAAGCAAAATAAAAAATAATATAAAAGCAAATATTTAATATTTTCATTTGCAACTTAGAAAGTTTTGTGTGCAACATAGTGGCAAAAATATCCCTCCATAAAACTGTTGTAGAAACCAGCCCCATCTGACCGAAGACCTGGTTTCCTCTCGTCCCCCTTGTGGTCAGGTCAAAGCAACAGCAGCTGCCCTGCTGGCTTTGAGCGCGTCAACGGAACGCAGTGTGTCGGTAAGTTCTACGCCAGCTTTCCTTCCTGTCTGAAGACATGAGCTTAAGCGATGTCGTCATAGCAATAGTGATGTCTTTGCCCTTCCAGGTCTGATAATGCTCACCAGATTTCTTTGAAACAAATGTTGTAGTTAATGTCAGTAACTGATGCAAACATTACCGATTACCTTTGTAAACACGGCGCTTCTGGGACGAGCTTAGGGACACGTGAGTCCAATGACGCCGTCTTGGTGAGCTCATCCCAGGAGAGACAGAGAAATCTGGAGGTTCTGGACTGAAGTGAGTGAAGAACAAACCCGTGGAGAGGTTCATCTGCATTTGTGGAAGCACATTGACTTTTTCCACATCCTCTGATGAAGCTGCAACCTCAAAAATCTAACAGCTAACTTCCTGTTTGCTACGTTGATCTAGTATTTTTTTATGTAACTGGATTAGAACTTCAGATGTTTGAAAGTCCAGATCAAACCAGAAATGATGTGAACTAAAAGACTCAGTCTGTGTGTACGGTTCTGGTTCGGTGGCTCTCTGAGTCCGATCTACGTTCACTGCTGGTGTGTTGATGTGTGTAGATGTGAATGAGTGCCTCCAGCCGGGGCTGTGTGAGAACGGCATCTGTGTGAACACCAGGGGGAGCTATAGCTGTGTGTGTAGAGTGGGGTTCATCCTGGACGCTACTCACGGAGTCTGCATTTGTAAGTAACGCCAACACGTCGCACGCATGCTGGAGGAATGCCAGGAGGAATAAGAGACACCCGTCAGGACTTCAGGAACCCGTCTGAAGCTGCTGTGATGGTCCAACCCGTGAAGGGTCTGTCCACGCTGTCAGCGGTCACGCGAGGAGCCTCCTAACCGGTCCCTGAAAGCAGTAAAGTCTATTTCCACCGCTCTCACTTTTGTGGACAAAGTTCAGATGTTCTTCAACCTTCTGTAGGTTGTCCTCATTTTTTTCTAAAAACCAGACGATCTTGAGAAAAATGTGCTCAGTTCTTTCGTCAAAATAGAAAAAAGGAAAAATTCTTATTTCTAGCCAATCATTTTACCTTTCCAGCAGTAGTGGATGGGCTCATATCAGAATGGGTGTGGTTGTGAGGGTGGGCGGAGCTTCAATCATAAGTTTGTCTGAACTTCACTTTTTGTTTTTGAAGCACCGGTTCAAGCACCGGATGAAATCCAAATGATCAGCACTAATCCCTGGTGATACATGCTGTACTTCAACATGATAAACTGGAAAAGTTAAAGTATTGTGTTTTTTTGGTGCTACAGCTGTACAACTTTGAGCATTATTGTCAATAAAGTTTTATTTCTGTTGTGTTTTCCTCCCTGCAAAAGCTAAGTTTTGCAGGTAAAAGAGGAGAAAACGAAGAAGAACACACTTCACTCGAAAAACTTCCCATCAAACCCTCTGACCAATCGTCCTGCTGCTTGGTCATCAGGCATTCTGGGTAGTGTAGTCATATGCCATTATATGGCTTGTTTTTCTTAGTGCACTCTGTAATCCAATGTCCCTGAAATATATATAAATAAAGGTACTAAAGCTAAAAAGTGTAAACTAAAGATTCAATAAAAATAAAATGACAGTTTCTGAATCTTCTTTGAAAAAACTAATTAGAATCAGAAATAAACCTTTAGTTTGCAAAAAGGAAATGAGGAAAACTCTGAGCCTCTCTGAGCTTCAATGTAAAGAGCTTCAATAACCTGAATAGGTGCCGTGAACATCAACCTTCACGCATGTTTCCCTCCATCAAGATGTTTTGTAAAACTGACTTTTGAGTTGTACCTATCTTCACGGTTTCCCTCAAATCTGGATCCATCAGAGCAAGTTTGAGGTTTTCCTGAAGCCTGACTGGTGTCGGTTATTCAGAGCGGCATTCTGTGGACGAGGAAGAGGATGCTGTCTGACCAGTCGTCTAATCTGCTCCACCCGGTTCAGTAACGCTACGTCGGGTTTTCTTCTTCCGGCCTGTGGCTGAAGCTTGTTACTGAGCTTTTCTCCATTCTTGTCTGCAGCGCCCCCTGCTGGCCCCACCTTCCTCTCACTTAACCTGCTTCTGCTAGAAATGCAGCCAAACATGGTAGGAAAGGAGGCTGAGGGTCTTTCCTGGACTGCAGAACAGCCTGAGATGTCTGTGAGGGGTTGAGGAGCTGGACGTGCTGAGAGAGGATGAGGGTGACAGTCTTCATCAGAGCCAACCAGGGATTTGATTTAAAAGCTGGAAAACCTGCAGACCATTGATGTTTCTCTGCTGATGCTTGTCTTCAGCGTTCTCCAGCCTGCATCAGCAGACTCCTGATGGGTTCTGTCACTTTTATGGGTTTGGAACATGATTCCCCTGGCCAATAGAACGGTTTCAGATCTTTCAAATAGAAGCTGTGAGAGCTTTAGAAAAGCTTTAGCCAGACTTTTCATACATCTGCAGACTCGTGGCTCTTTTGCTTGTTGAGTCTTGCAGCTTCTGCGCTGATTAGAAATGAGGACTGTTGGTTTCTTTAGAGGATTTCTGCTCCTCTTAGCTTTAGAAAATGTTTGGCTTCCTGTCAAAACAGCATCTGCAGCTAATATCAGGTTTTTGGGATGAATCTTCCTTCTTTTTATAAATTGTTTTGACCTTCAGATGATTTCAGTCACTGGAAATTTGCTTCAGTCCTCAAACGTGCCGTTTAGGGGGAAAACCCTATTTGAAGCTGCATCGAATCGGGTTTGAGAGCTGGATGGAAACAAACCCTTTGCTTTCAACGGAGTCAGTCATAAATGTACTTAAAATGTTTCTGACCAAGTCCATCACTGTGTTTGCTCTGCCTGTACCTGCCTGTGCCTTCAGCTTCCTGCTTCCTGTTGTGTTGATGTCGTCTGAACTCTGCAGCATGTTCTGCTCCTGCATGAAGCGTTTCCTCGTCTCCTGTCCGGCTCCGTCCGTCATAACGTCGTGTTTCCTCCTCAGCCCACAGTGTGATCTCAGAGGAGAAGGGTCAGTGCTACCGGGTTCTGGATCAGGGCCGGGGGCCGTCCTCCTGCTCTTTGCCTATCGCCCGGAACATCACCAAGCAGATCTGCTGCTGCAGTCGGGTCGGCAAAGCCTGGGGCGCAGACTGCCAGAGGTGTCCTCACTTCGGTTCAGGTGGGTGGATTCCATCACCAGCCAGTCAGATGTTTGAACATGAAAGAGATTCAGGGGTTCTAAGGACAAACGCCAAGAGGAAGTTCACTCTTGCAGATGGACTGTGGTGTGATTCTCTTCAGTGAGAACGCAAACAGACTCCCATCCAGACTTTTTTGTTCCACATGCAGTTTTGTCTTCCACCAAACAGTTTCAGACATTTTTGCTCAAATGTCCGTTTCTAGTGTCCTTTAAGGAGATCTGTCCCGCTGGTCCGGGGTACCACTACTCCGCCTCCACCCTTCAAGTCACCCAGAGAGTCTCAGAGCCCCTGGACCCCACAGGTACAGACTCACAACCTGCTTGTTCTTCAGTGTTTGGCCTGAGGTGGCCAGAGGAACATCAGGATCTCATGATGAATTCACTGGTTGTGATCAGAGTTCTCAGTTCGGTCTTGTCGTGGCTCATACAGACCTAACCCGCTTACTCCCACCTTCGTCCTCGTGTGAAGGTACAGAATCCGGGTCCAGCAGCAGCAGAACCTCCATCTCCCAGCAGAAACCTTCTTCCTCGGGAACGACCTCCTCCAGCTTTTCATCCTTTGGCGCCAGACCCAGTCCACCACATTTGGAGATCCGCCCCCGGCCAGAGCCCCGCCCAACAGCCAGTTCTCCTTCCTCCAGACTTAGACAGCCTGCTAGTGGTGGAGCCATAGTTCTGCAGGGAAAACCAGCAGTCCAACAGACACAACCTGGTTCTAGTGTGTCACAGTTAGCTCAGGCAAGACCTCAGTCTCCATCTGGAGGAACTCAAGGTAAGTGGATCAGAATTTCTGTTCTGATTTGGAAGCTTTTTTTTAAATTCCTCTATGATGTGGTTAAATGATGGATGACAGTGCTAAAGAAGGTGTGAACCAAACTTCACAGTCCAGGCTCTGGTCGCTTAAAGTTTGTTGTTTTGGTTCCCTGCAGGCAGTCAGTCCTCCTTTAGGTCCCAACCCAGTCAGTTCCCATCTGGAGGAGATCTTTTCCCTCCTGCGGTCCTGCCCAAAAACCCTGCAAACCCCACAGCGCGACCCGCCAGAGTCCAGCGTGAGTACCAGCAGATGAACGTGGTGAAGACCAGATCCAGAGGATTCTGGCATCTTCTCTGCAGGAGGTTCTGTTTTTGACTGTATAGACCAATCTCAACCTCTATGCAGACGAGTAACTTATGTGTGTGTGTGTCTGTGTGTGTGTATGCAGCACTCAAAGGTGTCTGTGAGACCAAACCAGGTGTGTGTGGGCGTGGCCACTGTCTGGATCTACCTGGCGGGAAACACTCCTGTTTGTGTGAGTCGGGGTACGAACGTGGTCCTCAACAGACGACCTGTCAGGGTGAGGCGACATCAAATTAAACTTCTTTCTCTAATTTTTAGTTGCTGGTTTGTAAGATTTCTCCATTCTTTGGAAATATTTTACTATTTTTTTGTATCTGAAGTGACTGTGTGGACTGTGTGGACAGTATCTGTTGGCAGGTTCGCAATGCTACAGCTTCTTTGCGTGGTACCTGGACTTTCCCACTCGATTAAACACACGAGCAAACAATTCGTTTCACTCTCAGACTCCACTCTCAACTGCCGACACAGCTGAGAGTGATTGCCACATTTATTTAGACACACCCATAATCATTAATCCAACACATCTGGACAAGAAACAAAACAGGAAATAACACAAATCACTTTCACAATAAAATACACAAAAGAAAATAAATGCAAAATAAAACTGTAATTGGGATCACATTCTAACAGTATCAATTCAATTCTTTTTATTTTTATAGCCCAATATCACAACACAGTTGTCTGAAGGGGCGTCACGCCAGTAATTGTACAAAAACATAGAATCAGAGTGACTGTGTCTCCATCTCAGCAGACTGGCGACCTGTCCAGGGTTCCCCCAGCCTTCGCCCACAAGTGGCCGGGATAGGCTCATCAACCCGAAATGGAACAAACAAATTAGAAGATGAACAGAGAATCGGTCATAAAATATGAACAATAGGTAATTGCTAAACTAAACTAGACAGACGCTGGGCATCCCCGCCCTTAGAACCTCCTTCTCGTTGAGGAAAAACTCCTAAATAAAAACAGATTAGGGAAAAAAAGAAGAAACCTCAGGGGTTTCACATGAAAGGGGGGATCCTCCCCCGGGATGGACAGGCAATGTACCAGAACTCTTAGAGAGAATTAGCTTATCTAACTCTACAACTACATGTTTAAAGTCCAGCAGACGAGATTCATCCAAAGGGAAGTTGGGGACGGCTGGGGGCGCCAGACGAAGCAGAGGAAAGAGTGTGGGAACATGTAGGGAGTATGTAAACCAATGTGTACAGTCTGCAGGTGTGTGCGAAGGTGGGCAGTGTGTGAACAGGTGTGTGTGTCTGTCTGCATACTTGACGGACGGCCATTAGAGCGGCTGCAGAGGTGCCGTCCACTTCCTGTTTGTGGTTGCTCTCCAGACTCTGGAGGGTTTGTAATGAAGGTGTGTGTTCCTCAGACGTGGACGAGTGTCTGCAGAACCCCTGCAGCAACAGTCGGTGTGAAAACACACCGGGCAGCTACAGATGTGTGTGTCGTCATGGTTACAGGCTCTCTGGCAACACCTGCACAGGTAAGAACTCCGCCTCACTCAATGAAGTGATATCTTTTACACTGATGGAACCGCTGAGGGGAGCTCGGTGTTTCAGACGTTGACGAGTGTGTGGATCCTCTGCGGTGTCCCGGTCAGGAGTGTGTCAATACCCTGGGCTCGTACCGCTGCACGTCCTGCCAACCCGGCTATGGCCTGCTGAACGGGCTCTGCACAGGTAACACTTACCTGCTGCTCACCTGCTGAATTGAACTGAATTAGCCTTTTTGCCATTGCAACAAGTACAAGGACAACAAATTGCTTGGAAGGGAAAACAGGGAGAAAGAAGACAATGGTGGCCAAACGGGACGGTGCAAAGGAGAGGGGAGGGGCTCTAGGTGAAACCAGAGTCGAGGAAGCCGAGCAAACCAAGGCTGCATCCTCCCAGCCTGGTTGAGTCTGGCCTGCAATTTCAAAGCCTGACGGTCAGCTTGGCAGAATCTGACCAGATAATAATTCTTGGCACCAGCCGACTTGGTTCCGTCTACCATGTGTAACCACGTCGCGACTGTGGGGAGTCTGGAGACTTTGTGGGACAAAGTAAATTTCTTTGACTTGTCATCTGTTTTCTGAACCAGTTCAAAGACTATGAGTGCTCTCCCCTGATGGGCAAGTAAAGCATCAGATTCTGGCTGGTCTTTGGCTGTATCTCAGTCTGAACTGCCTGCTGTGTCTCTCCAAAAAACTCCCAACACTCCAACTTTTTGCTGTTTGCAGCTTTATAATTTACCAAAAACATCAGAAATCCTCTGATCTCAAATGCCAGAAATGGGAATACATGTTGCAGAGGGAGATGGGGCGAACACACCAACCTCCATTTGCTCCATGGAACATTGGGGTAACTGGCTGTAAAAGTTTAAATCCAAACCAGAGAGAACTTGTGACCTGGTTCCAGGTTTTTTGTGTGTTCTAAGAGTAACTGAAGAAAGATTTTTGAATAAACCAATAAACGCAGGAGCTCCTGTGTACAGACATCGATGAGTGTCGCCAGAGTCCATGCTCCAACGCTCGCTGTGAAAACACTCCTGGAAGCTACCGCTGTGTTTGTCGCCCCGGTTACCGGCAGCAGAACGACACCTGTGCAGGTACGGGTCCCGCGGTCAGAGCTGCAGCTGCTCTTTGCAGGAACTCAACAGAACTGTGTGTTCAGACATGGACGAGTGTGCGGAGCCGTCCCGCTGTCCCGGACAGATGTGCGTGAACTCTGCAGGGTCCTACAGGTGTGTGTCGTGTCGCTCCGGATACAAGCTGACCAACAGACAGTGCACAGGTATCACACGCGCACACACACGTGCACACACTCACAGACGGTTAGAGGTGTCTGACCCTCTGCTGTCTGTCTGCAGATGTGGACGAGTGTGAAAGCGCAGCAGCGTGTGAGGCAGACCGGCGCTGTGTGAACACGGCGGGCTCCTTCAGGTGTGAATGTCTGCCTGGATACCGAGCCTCCAGCCTTGGGAGGCAGTGCAGAGGTGAGACGGTAGAGCCGGAGGGTCGGGGGCCGGAGGGCCGGGAGCAGCGCTCTGAAACCGTCTCCTGTTTGCTTTCAGACATCAACGAGTGCTTGGAGGGCGACTTCTGTTTCTCTGGGGGGGAGTGTTTGAACACCCCCGGCTCATATATGTGTGTGTGCTCTCAGGGGTTCACACTGAGCAGCAATGGCACCGCCTGCATGGGTGAGTCCATGAAAACTTCAGTGGAGGAGATTTCTGTCAGGCGCTTTCATGTTCGTACGTTCCGTCTAATATTTCCATCCGACCTTTCCGTCAGATTTCTCCGTTGGACATGTCTGTCGGACAATTCTAACTGGAAATCTGACAAATGAAAGTGAAAACCAATGAATCTCCTCCAATGTTTGAATTCCTAAAACTCAGCGTTAGAATCCTCAAATAAAGGAGAAATTTCCAAAGGTTTCTGTCAAACTTTTAAATGCAGAAGAAAGTATTTCACAGCAGTGTGAGATGAGTTTCTGTCTGAGGCGACGTCAGTGTCTAATTCATGTGTTTGTAGATGTGGATGAGTGTCTGAAACCAGGAGTGTGTTCAGATGGTCGCTGTGTGAACACAGACGGTTCCTTCCACTGTCGATGTGCAAACGGCTTCGCCTCCAACCATGAGCGGACGGCCTGCCTCGGTACCGACACACCCCCTTCCCCAGAACCTCAACTCTCTCTTTAGTCTTTCTGGATCTCTGTGTCTCTGTAGCTTCACTTCTCCACGTAACCCTTGTGTTATCCTAGGCACTTTAACGTTGGGAGTTGGGTCATCTAGACCCACTAGACAGTGCTCTGAACCTTTTTTCTTCAATGATTTGTGATCTTCACTGGTGTCCATGGATTACATGAAATCTTACCATTTATCCACCTTTGTCATGGTAGGAGAACACCTCAATGGAAGGGGGGGGGGGTCATCTAAGATAGCACGAAGGTTAACAAGATGGATGATGTTGGATCTTTGGTTGATGTGTGACCATGTCCACAGTAATTAAACGTTTGGTTAGTCCCACTTCATCAGACCTTCAGAGACAGTGCGTCATGGTGGATGATGGTGTGACGCCTGTACGGTTCAGAGATGGTGTTGTGTCTGTGACTTGAACATCTATGGATCGTCACGCTTTTTTGCCCCTTTGTGTCTCAGACGTTGATGAGTGCATCTCTTCCAACGGTTCAGTCTGTGGGTCCCAGCGCTGTGAGAACACGATCGGTTCGTACCGCTGCCTCACTTCCTGTGAGGCCGGCTACAGAGTTCAGCCTGACGGCAGCTGTGCGGGTGAGTCTGAACCTGCAGGGACCCACTGCTTAGCCGTGGTCCCCTGAAGTCATGTCCCACTTGACACCTTTTGGTTTGCTCTGTTTCTCAGATGAGGACGAGTGTGCGTCCCAGCCGGGCGTGTGCGGCACGGCGCGTTGTGAGAACCTGAAGGGAGGCTTTGTGTGTAGATGTGACGTCACAGGGCAGGTGTTTGAGGCGACGAGCAGAAGATGTGTCAGCGCCGCACCACGCCGTAAGAACAACACATCTTCAGTCTGTGGACTCTCATGCCGCATCCATGAAGCAACTAATGATCAATAGATGAATGAATGAATGCACAAGTTGCAAAAATGGTGCATAAAATAAAGTGTTCTTCTTCCTACTGACAAAACAAATGTTTACTTATGGCAAACGGTATTAATAAAGTGGTTCTGTAACTATTGGGGAACCCCTGTCTTCCTGGATCTAGAAGATGAGGTTTCTGTAGATTTTTTAGAACCAATTTATACAAAGAAAATCTAAAGTACATCCAGGTCACTGCTGAACTGTTACGTTGTTCATGTTTTAGTGACAGAAACCGGGCGGGGCACCCAGATCCAGTCCTCTGCATTCTCCTCCGCTTTTCATGTCAAAATGGTGGAGCTGGCTCCACCATTGTTAGCCCCCACTCCCCCTCCAGTGTCAGCCCCAACCCCCCTCCCAGAGGCTCGTCCTGGGGAGCTGAGGGAGTGTTACTACAACCTGGCCAACAGGGGGAGCTGCAGCCTGCTGGCGGCCAACACCACCCAGCAGGAGTGCTGCTGCACGGTGGGGGAGGGCTGGGGGCTTGGCTGCCAGTATTACACCTGCCCACCTCCAAACACAGGTGAGCCAACTCCCCCCCCAGGACGACAGTGAAAGACATGAGAACAACAGACACATTCAGGTTCACAGATGACGCTTCTCTGTTGCAGCTGAGTTTCTGGCTCTGTGTCTCAGCGGCAGAGGATACGTCACAGCAGGACCAGGGGTCTTCAACTACAGAGGTACGGTACAACACCTGACACGCCTCAAGGTCTAAACTCTAAAGAACTTCAGGAAAGACACACCGCTTCAACGCTTCCAAGAGACGAAACATGCTTTGACCCATCGCTGCATTTTCACGCAGTAGATTCATGAACAAGACAGAGGTCCAGAAAGAAACGTCCTTACCGGACAGACCTCACCGGACAGACCTCAACAGACAGACCTCACCGGACAGATTTTGCGATCCAACGGTCTGAAAGAGAATTTTGGAGAAACATGGATCCATGGGAGAGTTCCTCTGCTGAGAACACAGAGGAACATCTGGATGATCAACAAAACCTCTGGACTACCGTGAGACAGAAGAGGAACCTTCTGGAAGGAATGCATCTCTAAACATCTGTACTCTAACATTTTTAGACGTAGACTAGGAGGTGGGACAAATTTGCTGCTACATTGATGGAATTAGGAAGTCTTCAACCATAAATTGCTGAAGAAGAATGTTCTACACTTGTTTATCGGCTCAGGCTCCAGAGTGTTCTGCAGTAGAACAAAGATCCAAAACCAGCAGTGGGTCCTCCTCTGGTGGAATATCTGGAGAATTTCAGTCAAAAACAGACCTTCACCCAGGAAAATTGTGTCTAAATAAAGGAAACACAAAATGGACGAGCCCTGTAGTCGTGGAACCTGATAGGTTCTCCGTTTTTGTCCTTTTATGGGTTAAAGTTTGTACAAATAAAGTTTGTGTGATTGGAATGACTACGGGGAACAGAGAAGGCGTTCCTAACGTTGTCTTTTCCGTCTGTTCTCAGATGTGGATGAGTGTAAACGCTTCCAGCCTCAGGTGTGTAAGAATGGAGTGTGTGTCAACAACATACCTGGATACAGATGCTACTGCTACAGCGGATACGTTTATAACAGCACGCTGTTGGAGTGTGTCGGTACGAACACGGCACGTTCTCCAGCACTACAGAGCCCCTGAGCCGCCCCCTTTAGCCTTCAGTGTTTGGGACATCCCTGCTCCGTCAGTGGTTGGGCGCAGAAGTGGAAATGAAACATATGCTGGGTCAAGAAATTTTATTCAGTGAAGTTTATAAACTGGTCATTTATTTTGTTTAAAATAATTAGTTAACAATTTTTTTAAATGTATTAATTTGTTATAATTTTAATGAAATATTTGCAAATTATTGTAAGATAATCTCCAATAACAATTTAAATATTTAGCATCTTTGAATTTGGAACATCTTTTTTAAAACAAGGTAACAAAAACATTCAAACATGCTAAAGTCCAAGTTTATCAGCAGACGGATTGGGTAGCGGTTCAGTCATCACACACGCATGAACCCAAACATCCTGTCCGTGTTTCTGTTTTTTCCTTCAGATCATGATGAATGCGAGGAGGAGACCTGTGTGGGCGGAGTTTGTGTCAACACGGTCGGTTCATATTACTGCAGCTGTCCTCCCCATCTGGTTCTTGATGATACGCAACGAAACTGTGTGAACTCTTCCCACAGCTCTATGGGTGAGACTCCTCCCCCTTTAGAAGCCTTTTTTTCCATGAGTCCACCAGGTGTTTGTTCTCCTAAATGGTAAAGGTCATAGACTTTTCTATAGTGATTAACCCTTAAAAACCAGAGCGTCGCTGGCAATGGCGACAGGAAAATAACACTCCCTCTTTGAATCCCCATGACTTCTTGGTCATTACGCAGTCAACATAAACGGATTTACCAGATTTACCGACATGCAACATTTTACTAGCATGAAGTGTCAGAATCAGTTGGCCTGCATTAACCGCATAAACAGAGGACTGTAAAGTGTTGCTCATCAGCACAATGCCGCTTTTCGCCGCTTCAGAATCCATTGCATTTACGTTAATTGCGTAAACCGTTGAAAAGTAACGGTTGTTCAAAGAACACCCACACTGGAGCTAAAGATCCCGTGTTAAAGAGTTAGCGCCAAAAGTGCTTTCCAAGTCCTATTCACCTGCACACACAGAATCAAACCTGCAACCTTTAATTCAATTCCACTCCATTTTATTTATACAGCCAAATATGACAACAATAGTGTCAGCCCCACAATAGTCGTCTCAATGGGCTCCATGCTGGTAATTGTACAAGAAGTGAGTCACGTAATTCAATAGGTAATGGCTAAACTAAACTAAACTGGCATCCCTGCCCTTAGACCCTCCTCCTCTGTAAGGAAAAACTCCTAAAAAAAAAGATTCTAGGAAAATAAGGGGAAACGTCAGGGATGTCCACATGAAGGAGGGATCCTCCCCCAGGACGGACAGGCGATTTCCAGAACTTTTATAGAGGAATGAGCTTATCTAACTCTACAACTGTTTGAATAGTCCAGCAGATGAGCTTCATCCAGATGGAGTTGGGGGGCGGCTGGGGGCGCGAGTCGAGCCAGAGGCCAAGGACAGAAACACAGAGCTCCTAGCAGAACTAAAGCAGATCTGGACCAAAGCCAATCCAAACCAATCAGTGTTAGATTGGAATGGTTCCATTGGTCCGGTACAGCCTCTTCCTGTCTGTAACAATCTGACATGCATTGATTGACCATCTACCTTGAGTGTGTCGTGTATAGAAGTCAAGTCTGTTGCATATTTTCATCTGGAGTTGCAGTTCGGCTTACATTGTGGCTTTACGCAGAGACGCTTTTTTAGAGATGAAATCATAAAAGTGCATTATCTGCATGGAAACATCACACCGGAAGCAGTTCCGGTTGATGACAAATCCTGATCCTTGTCTTGGTTTGGTTCCAGATGAGAACCTGTCTGTGTGCTGGCAGCATGTGAGCGCAGACCTGCTCTGCCAGAGCCCTCTGCTGGGGGGCCAAGTCACCTTCACCGACTGCTGCTGCATGTACGGCGAGGGCTGGGGGATGGGCTGCGCCCTCTGCCCGTCCTCTGACTCAGGTAAACGCTGACAGGATGGATCCGGAGACTTTCAGAACAAACTCTACTGAACTGAACTGAGACCTGGAACCTCATTATAAATGTAGAAGAACCGGAACAGCAGGGGGACTTCTTCAGGGCCGTAAATTAAACAGTCTGTTATAAATGGGAAAGGTCCTATGTGTTGTTTTAAGTACGACACATTGGTATGTAAGAAGGTCCATAAACCTGTGGGCTTCCTGTGCTCTCCATAGAGGAATACGCCGCTCTGTGCAGTTCCTTTGCTCCTCCCTTCCCGGACAGCTATCCTGAACCCCCTGGCCCTGAAACACGACTGCTTCCTGAATCAGGACGAGGAGGTCTGACCATCTCCTCCACTTCCTGTGACCCTTTTCCCAAGCGGAAATGTCCGTTCTCCTCATGGAGTTCTTGTCTCTTCAGCTCCTCCTTATGGTTCAGACCTGTACACTCGGACGCTGGTCCCCAGCAGAGACTTCAGTCGGCCTGACTACGACGATTACTCACCAGCAGGGGGCGTCAGGTCGGGTTTTGGGGGGAGGACCCCCGGCACCTCCAGCCTGCCAGAAGATGTTTATCGTCCGTCGGATTACAGGTGAGGATGCAGACCCAGAGTTTTTCGTTTTGGGAAAAGAAACTGTGCCGACACTCACTGCTTGTGCCTTTCTGCAGCGTTTACTACTCTGAAGGAGACTACAGCTCCCCTGACAGCTCCGCCCCCCAAACCCCTTCATTCCGACTCCCCCCAGACCCCCGGTCCGAGATAGGGTTTGGGGCCCGTCCTTTCCCTCCATCCCGGCCTGACGGACCTCCTCTAAGCCTGGCGCCGCTGCCTGGATCTCCCTACGATGATCAGGAGGAGGAGGACGAGATGACGTGGAGGCCCAGCCCACCGTTTCCTCCTTTCACTGACAGGAATCGAGGAGGAGGAGGAGCAGGGGGACGAGGAGCACCAAGGAGGCTGTACGAGAGTAAGTAGCTTTGATGGAGCGTTATGAAAAGATGCAGGGATTTTAAAAACATGAAGAATTGTTGTGACTGAAGTAAAAGGGAAAGAACCCGATGTTTGCTGAGTCATCAGAACTCCAGAGGATCTTCTATCTGAGTTTCCTGAAGTTATAAATCCTTAAAACGTAGAGTTTTGAAGGTTCACAGTGGTTATTTAGTTATTGTTTTCCAAAAGTGCTTTAAACATGGAAAGAGTCCAAGGATAGATCCCTGGTGGACACCCTTGATATCACTGCAGACAGTAGAGGTCACACCTCTTTATGTTTCTGTTTCCACTAATCCAAGTTTCTAAAACCTCATTTATATTTAATAAAAAACATTAGAAAGAAACGTCTAAAGAATCAGAGTAGATAAAAGATGAATTCCCCGTCCTTCCTCTGATCTGTGTTTTCTTTAGGGCGTTACGAGTCGTATGCTGGACTGAGTGCAGCAGAGGATTGTGGGATACTTCATGGCTGTGAGAACGGCAGGTGCATCCGTGTCGCTGAAGGTTACACCTGTGACTGTTACCACGGATACGAGCTGGACATGACCTCCATGACCTGCATAGGTACAGAGAAAGGCCGGTTGACGGTTTCAGCTGCTTCCGCTCTAAGAGTCCAGACTGGGCTGGAAAAGACCGTCCAGTCCATCTGATTTGGTTTCACTCTTCACTTTCACACACAGGATAGAAAAAAGCAGAAAAAGTGAAACGCACTTCAGTGTGTGGTAACACTTTATAAATCCTTAACTAATTGTTAACAGTTATTTAGCAAGTCATTTATAACTCAATAACTAAGAGTTTATTAATGATTTGTTAACTAGCTATAATGGATAGTTATGATAAAGTGTTACCCAGTGTGTTCATCTGCAAGAGAACAGAGTCCCAGTCAGAGTGTAGCTGTGATTTCACAATCTGAGGAACCCAGCTGTAGGTCAGTCCAGGTCCAATCCTGGTCCCGCCCAGTTCGGAACATGGATCAGACCAGGTCTACTCCTAGATCAGACCAGGTCTACACCTAGATCAGACCAGGTCTACTCCTAGATCAGACCAGGTCTACTCCTAGATCAGACCAGGTCCAAATTTGAATCATACCTGGATTGGACAAGGATCAGACCAAATTAAAAAACTGAATCAGACATGGAAGAAAACTGGTTTAAACCAGGAATAAACTTGGATTAGACCAAACCAAAAACGGATCAAACCTGCTTCTAACTTATTTCAGACCAAATCTGAATTAGACTACGAAAAAACCTGGATCAGACCAGCTTCAAGTCCGGATTAGACCAGGACCCAACCTGGAACACACCAGGACTAAACCTGGATCAACTCAAGTCCAATCCTGATCTGACTGAATCCAAACCTGGATTAGACCAGGAACAAACCTGGATTGGGTCAGGTTCAAAATTCCAAAGTTCCTAGTAGTAATTCTAAATCCCAGCTGGAAGATTTTTCAAGAAGAACCATAAATGTGCATTTTGATCTTTTCTGTACACGAGGCCGTACTTGGAAGGTTTTTGTCATTCATGACATCATCATCATCATCATCATCATCATCATCATCATCATCATCATCATCATTGTCGTCGTCGTCTTTCACGTTGGAGCAGGAAGGTCCTGGTTCTCTGCTCTCTCGTTGCTTCACTTCATGGTGGTTTTAGTTTTCTGGCAGTCAGCAGCATCTGAGCGTTCTCCGGCTGGACGCTGAAACCGTTCCCCCGCCGCTCACGCCTCTGTCCCGATCCTTCGCAGACGTCAACGAGTGCGAGGACGCCGTTGGCCTGGAGTTCCCGTGCGTGAACGCTCGCTGCGTCAACACCGAAGGCTCGTTCCGCTGCGTCTGCAGGAGGGGGTACGTCGTGTCCCGCAGGCGGAACCACTGCGTGGCTGCGTAGACCGACGGACGTCCACTGGACCGGCGCGTCGACAGCTGATAACCGGGTCAAAGGTCAAAGTGTCCCGGACTGAAGAAGTAGTGTTTTTGATTGCACTAAACTGAGTTTGTTAACCCTGCCTGTTCATTCATCTGCTTTTTGAAGTGAACAAACCCAGTAAATGCATCCAAAGGTCACATCAGGTCACAGTTCCAGGCTGGGGGGGTCTCTGAACAAAACTGGGGGGTTTACGACTGAAGGAACACAGTCTGTCTTTTAAAAGTTCATTAAGTGCTGGGATTTCTGTGACAACAGTGAGTCCGAAACACAGACACACAAACACACACAGCCTACAACAGAGACCAACTGGTGCCTGACTCTGGAACGGCATCCCTGACAGCCGTCATGCAAACAAGGCACATTTTCTTCAACCTTCCAGCCTTCAACCATGTTCACTGCGATGGTCGCTGCTGTCAAAAACTGCACTGAGATCCAACAGAACCAGCCGTTGGTTCAGAAGCCTCTGCAGAACCCATGAGGTTTAACTAAACAGCAACATTTAAGACTTACTGCACTTATGGTGCAGAACCCTCAAACGTTGTTGTCCACTGAATATAAACCGGGTTCTGAAGGTTCTGGTGGAACACATAATCCTGCTTCAGGAACCAAACCTTCCCAAAATGAAAGGCCGGGTTTTGACGGACAGCACTGATGATAACACTTCAACATTTAAACACTCACCTGTATGCTTGTTTCACCTCCACCTCATTAAGACACAAAAACACCTGAAGACCAAATTCTGAGGATAAAAACGACACAACAGAGCAAAAAAGGAAAAAACAACTAAAATTGGATTTTGCTGCTTTAATGGAACTTAAAATGACTGCTGACCAAAGCAAAGCTACACTTTATCTGTGAAAAATGCTAGTTTTATTTAGCACCAAGTCATCAATAAAGTATTTTTACAACAGCTAAAGTTTTTTTCTTTTTGCGTGTTTTCAGCTAGAAGGTCATTTTCAGGAGGTTAGCATTTGTTAATTAAACACACAATCAAGTATTATTGTTGCTTGGAAACAAATAGTCATTCACACTAAATTGTACATTTGATTGATTTACGTTTTTGTCCTAAGTAGTTTTAGGTTTTTCTTCACTAGCTGCTCGGCTAACAGCTGCAGATGTATTTACCAAAATTAGAAGAAACAAATATTAATTTGTCCAAATTCTTTCACTACGTCGTTCTCTGTAGCTGCGTTTCCACTGACTGTGAGAGCAAAGTGGATTTACGTTTAGAAATTCGCCAACAGATTCACTAAACTGCAATGGAAACATTTTTCAAATTGAATGAGTCACGTGACCACCAAGCGGATGGCGATGCCCGTCTTGGTAGGAACTGGGGGCCTTGGGCGCTCCACGGCGGGCGCCACCAGAAGTCCCACAGCGCCACACAACTCATGTGGAATTGTTGGCTCCTCTGGAAAACCACCAACCACCATTTCCCAAAATGGCTTCCCTCGTAGCCCCTCCCACATGTGAGGAGCTCGCCGCTCCACGGCCTCCTTTGATAGATGATGATGAGCGCTACAGCCGTGGCAGAAATGTGATGTATCTGCTGTCAATCAAAGTTAGTGTTTATCGATGCTCACTAGATCAGCAAATATAGACCACAATGCTTTGAGTTTGAAGATTTGTTGTTTAAATTGATCGTTTCATCCTCAGAACACAGTGGATTCATAAAAAGTCTTTTTAAAAAGTTCGGATTAAAAAGTTTGTTTTTTGGAAAATGGTTGACATCATGAGCGTGTCGGAGTTAAAATCGAGAAAACTTGTTAGTCCTGCTCTAGATCCTTTAGGGTTCTGGAGTCGTGAAGGAATTCGGACTCACAAACGACGTCTTTTCTCAACAGTGAAGCTAAGAAACCCTCTGTTTTTATTATCCCCCTTACGTACTGAAATATATAAACAGTACAGGTAGACGTTCATTTCTTAACTGGAAAACAATTATCTGACTAGAATAAAAGATGTTAAAAAATCACTTCTTGTTAAAAACACAACTGTAGTCACTGAAAAATCAAAGTCAAAAATTCAAGGCAGTCCAGGATTTCAAGGTTGAACAGGTTTTGTTTAGCGAGCTCTTGAGATGGAAAACAGACATGTTTGGACATTTAAACACAAGAATTTAAAAATCCTAGCTAATCCTTTAATGACTGACTTTATTTTTACATTTCTACTGAAGTAAAAATGTTCCTGTTGGAGTTGTAAATACAAAATCTAAGTTTGTGAGTGTGGCTAAATAAATTTGGCCTCTTTAGCAGGTTTGTTGTTCTTGTTGGTTCTACAGTTTGTTTCCTTTTCTTAAGGCGTCTGCTGTTTACAGACTATAACCAATCGCTAAACAACAGCTTTATATTTGCCTCACATGGATTTGAACTCTAACTTTGTATTTTCCTCAAATCTAAACTAAAAATGTAATCAGACAAACGTTCATTTGGATTTTTTCATGGTTTCTTGAATCGTCATAATGTTTAGATCTGCAGTCAAACAAAGATTGTTTTGTCTTTAGTCCAGTTTCTATATTTATGTTTTTCTCTTCCTCCTGAAACCTAAAAGCTCCTTGTTTTGTGCCAAAGAAGCCGTTTCTATTTTTCTATTCTTCAAATGAGATTCCTTAATTGTGTTTGTTATTTTGTCACTTTGAATAATATTCAGTTTTTTTCACACTTTTTTCAAATAATAAAAAATATTTGTACCCTTTTACAGAAGTTTGTTGTTTCCATTTCTGATGGAAAAATGATCTAAAGAAAGTTTATTTAAATGTATCTTCAGTACTTCTACATAGGATTTATGTTTACAGGGGGGCAGAAAGTATTCAGTCAGTCACCAATTGTTCAAGTTCTCCCACAGAAAAAGAGGAGAGAGGCCTGTAATGTTCCTCATAGGTAAACCTCCACTACAAGAGACAGAGTGAGAAAAAACATCCAGAAAATCACTTTGTCTGATTTTTAAAGAATTTATTAGTAAATTATGGGGGAAAATAAATATGTTTTCATCTACAAACAAGCAGGATTTCTGTCTCTCACAGACCTGTAACCTCTTCTGTAGAGGATCCTCTGTCCTCCACTGGTAACCTGTACTAATAGGTTACCTGTTTGAACTGGTTATCTATAGAAAGACACCCGTCCACAACCTCACACAGTCACACTCCAAACTCCACTATAGAGACCAAAGAGCTGTCTAAGGACACCAGAAACCAAACCTGCACCAGACTGGGAGACTGAATCAGCTACAGGTGAGCAGCTTGGTGTGAAGAAATCAATTATTAGGAAATGGAAGACAAATAAGACCACTGAGAATCTCCCTCCATCTGGGGCTCCCCAAGATCTCACCCCGTGGGGTCAGAATGATCACAAGAACGGTGAGAAAAATCCCAGAATCCCACGGGGGACCTAGTGAATGACCTGCAGAGAGCTGGGACCAAAGTAACAAAGGTACCATCAGGAACACACTACACCACCAGGGACTCAAACCCTGCAGGGCCAGACGTGTCCCCCTGCTAAAGCCAGTCCATGTGCAGGCCCGTCTAAAGTCTGCTAGAGAACATTTGGAGGATCCAGAAGAGGATTGGGAGAATGTCCTATGGTCAGATGAAACCACAATGGAACTTTTTGGTAGGAACTCTACTGTTTGGAGGAGAAAGAATGCTGAGCTGCATCCAAAGAACACCAGACCTACTGTAAAGCATGGGGGTGGAAGCATCATGCTGTGGGGCTGTTTTTCAACAAAAGGACCAGGACGACTGATCCGTGTAAAGGAAAGAATGAATGGAGCCATGTGTGGTCAGATTTGGAGTGAAAACCTTCGTCCATCAACACTGAAAATGAAGCATGGCCGGGTCTTTCAGCACAACAACCATCCCAAACACGTTGTCCGGGTAACGAAGGAGGGGCTTCATAAGAAGCATTTCAAGATCCTGGAGTGGCCTAGCCAGTCTCCAGATCTCAACCCCATAGAAAATCTTTGGAGGGAGGAGAAAGTTCGTGTTGCCCAGCAACAGCCCCAAAACATCACTGCTGTAGAGGAGATCTGCATGGAGGAATGGACCAAAAGCTTGACTGCTCTCATTGCCAGCAAAGTATTGAGTTGAACTTTTGTTACAAATAAAATGAAAAATCAGACAATGTGATTTTCTGGATCCATTCTGTCTCTCATAGTTGAGGTTTACCTATCATTAGAATTACAGGCCTGTCTCATCTTTTTCAGTGGGAGAACTTGAACAATACCTTTTTGCCTTGCTGTAAACATTTATTCTGAATAAAGTTCATTGTTTAAGGCAAAACAATCAAACGAACATAAACAGAACAGCGTTTTATTTACCTAACAACCTCTGAATGTAAATATAACCTCTGAGTAAAAACCAAAATGATAGAATAAAGCTCTGTTTGAACATCCAATGTTTTGAAGACAGACTTCCAGAAAGGTGTGTCATCTGCATAACTCTGACATAAAACATCAACAGAGTCAGAGCTGAACAGCAGGGGTCCAAGAATCAGACTCTGAGGAACTCCAGGAGAGTCAGATTCATCATCACCAGCATCAAATTCTTCTAAACTTTGATAGAAACATGATTTTTAATTAACGCTAATTACTTGTGTTTGTGTGTTTTTTGGATTTAGTCACATTAAAAAGGAAAAAGACTTGACATACAGCAGTGCTTTTTGTCAAACAGATTAGTTAACAACTGCCTGAAATCTCCGTTAGCATGCCGCTAACCTGCTAGCCGGGATGCTCGTGTGCAGCTGGCTCCATAACCTTAATGCCTGCTCTGTTTCTGCTAAGCGGCTTTGCATTATAGGCCAATCCAGCGACACACAGACACACTCAGGCGGCTCTAAGAGGATTAAAAAGCTTCACCCAGAACCAGACGGAACCCGTGAGCCAGCGGAATATCAGCTTTCACTTTCACAGAACAGCCAGTGTCGTTTCCATGCAGGGAAGGCGATCGGTTCTAAGCCAGCGGGCGAAACAGAACTGAGAGAAACGACTGTGACCTGCTGCAGGAGAACACGTTTGGGTTTTTCTATGAAGTTCTGTCACAAAGACGAACAAAGTTCTCCTGATTCGGTTGGGCTCTCCGTGCCTGACCCTGGAGAACTCTGGAGGACTGTAGATGTCTTGGTGGTTTAGTGGACACAGTCGTCCAATAAACATCCTTTAAGATGTCCATTAAGGTGCAGGGGGAGGAGGGGGGGGGAATGGTTGAGTCAAACGCTCTGGCCGAATATGACTGAAGGCAGTGAAGTGGGTCAGGAAAAACGCCTCAGGCTCGGCTTTCAGGACGGCGTTAGATTGCGCTGTTGGCTGAGCGTTGGAGAAACAAAGAAAGACGCCGCCGAGGCGGCTGATGGCGAAGCGGCTCCTCGCTCCACCACCTCACCAACAGTGAGCGTTTGCTAGAGGAAGTTCAAACTGTGGGCAGCTTTATAACAGACTGTTTGCTGAAGCTTCTTCCACTAATCGCCTCCTTTCTGATACTATTATTTTCATGAGGATCCACCGTTTTCCCTCTGCTGACCGTCGGTGTTTAAGACTTTCACAGGCTGCTTTAGGAGCTCCATCTGCTCATGTCATGACTTTACAGCCTGAAAGGCTTTTTTCTTCATGCAGAGAGACTTTCCATGAAAGAAAAGAGCTAAAGGGAGGAAACAACGTCAGCTTTAGGAGAAGATGAAAACACCCACAGCAAAAGTCACTTTAAAAATGAGCTTCATCCCATCAACCCAGCATGCAAACTCCTCTGCCAAAGACAAAACCAGAACTGCTTCCCCTGAACATTTCTGAGATGATTCACAACTGATGGGAAGAAGAGAGAGAAGCCAGAACAGAGGATGGAAGTGTGGGTCCGGCCGAGCAGAACGGGCAGAAAAACAGAAATATTCCCAAAGAGGATTTCACAACACATAAGTAAATAGGCCTTAAAAATAACATTTGAACTTAATGGAGTTTTGATTTGATTATGAAATATCCATTGTTTGGGCAACAATTCATGTTTATTAAAGGTTGGTAAAAAACAAAACTAATATCTGTGAGAAAATGTGGACTAAAGCTTTTTGCATTATATCTAAAGTAAACTGAAGTGGTTCAACCAGGGCTCTCAAAAATGGAAGGACAGTTCATGCAACACATGCATCACCTGCATCACCTGCATCACATGCATCACATGCATCACATGCATCACATGCATCACATGCATCACATGCAACACATCACATGCATCACATGCATCACATGCATCACATGCATCACATGCATCACATGCATCACATGCATCACATGCATCACATGCATCACATGCATCATTTACATCACATGCATCACATGCATCACATGCATCACATGCATCACATGCATCACATGCATCACATGCATCACATGCATCATTTGCATCACATGCATCACTTGCATCACATGCATCACATGCATCATACACATCATGGACTAAACCTACTTCTTCAGAAACGGCCATCCTCCCAGATGAGACCATTGAACTGCACCCAAACAGTGACCCACATTCACAAGTGGAGCCAACACACAGACCCCCGTTCTAGTTCTGTGTCCATCATGGTGGAGTGGGCGGAACGGCCGACTCCTGAACACTAAACATTAACCACTTATCTACCGGCCAACAGTTTGAAAACGCATTTCTTTATTTGAGCCATGATGTTTCCTCATGGAGTTACTTTTAACTGTGGTTAGAGACAGGATAGACTCCAAGAAGAATGGAAGCTGTGATCTGACAGGATCTGGATGTGAGTGGAGAGACGGTCCTCAGGTGGGGGCATCTGTCAGACAGACAGGCCTAGTTATGCTCTTATGAAACAGCAGATGTAGGTGAGACTGGCCTGAGCTGCCCGCCTCGTCTGAGCGTACGATTAGGATGCCGTGGCTTCAGGCCTCACTGTTAAAGTGCTGATTCAGGAATCCAATCCCAGCTGTGACCTCGGGGTCAGCAGACACGCTCCGTTCAGTCTCCAGTTTCATGGGCCAGAAGTCTCCATTAATAACGAGGGTCACACTGAGTAAAACCAACCTTTTCAACCAAAGTTGAACCTTTTTCAATGAAAACCAGACAGGAAAACCACCAAAATAAAACAAGGACTACAAAATAAAGCTGAAACACAGATGCAACAGTGGGAACATTCCTGGGCTTAATGATCCTGAAACAGGAAGAGCTGGTGACGGCTGTGAGGATGATGGAAGTGGAACCACCATGAATGTGACCATAGTTGCTCCAGAGAAACACTTTGGGGAGTCGGGAAAACTAAATCCAGATCTCAGCGAGATGGAGGTCAGTCCAGTCCTCATGTGTTCAACCATCCCAGTTATTATGGGATACATAAAAATGACACTTCCATTGAGGAATAAAACAGTGGAGAACGTCTTCTCCACGTTTACATAGACAAATCTCTGCATACTTTTTGTTTTTACAACAATTTCAATCCAAGTTTTATTCAGGGATCATTTTAGGTTTCCCCTTTTATTTTGAAAAACTCATATTGTTTGTCTTTGTTAGCATGTAGCTTTAGCATTGTTCCGTGTTCAGCATCCAGACTCTGTCCTGACAGGATTTGCTCAGTTTTCCTTTGATTTGACTATTTAATAAAATCCTTCAAGTGCTCCTGCAGAGTATTTATCTATTTATTTACCCAGGAAGTCCTGTTGAGATTAAAAAGTCGTGTGGCTAAAACAGATCACATTGTCATGACATGTTTCTGGGAAAGAATTGCACATAATGTTAGAAACAGTCATGTCTATTATCATCAGCAGCCCTTGTAAAGTTTGCTGATTGTTCATTTGTAGCTTTCATTCAAACATTTTTTCATGTTTTTTCAGCTTTAGCAGAAGGAATGAAATACTTTTAGTGTTGTTGCAACAAAACCAACAACATTCTCTTGTGTGTTTGATGCCATTGTGTTCATTTCTGTGTTTTCATGAAGACATTTCACGTTCAAAGCCGTGATGGCGTAACACCGACACTTAGTGTACCGTCCCAAAATCCAGCTTCCCGGGAATTTCCCAGAAGTCTCAGCGATAAACCAATGTGCATCGAGGCTTTTTGTTAACTGGAAACATTCAAATGTGTGTTTGCGTCTGAGGTGCAGCGTCGTTTTTCCTCTTCTGTTGTTAAAAATGACAAAGTCCTCCTGATTCTTTTCCAGTGACGTCCAGCAGGAAAAGTTTCAGGTGGGCCTGAGGGGGCGGAGCCACACGCAGCCGTGGCCTACATCTGTCACTGTCCAAATCAATAGAGATGATCAGAGGAGTCAATCCCCTTGTGATGCTGAGTGCTGATTGGCAAAACCCGCAGGCCCCGCCCCCTTATCCTCCTCTGTGAGATAACAACACAAACAGATAAATGAGTGCAGAAGCCTCACAGCTTCATGTCTGCACCTGAAACGTCTCTGCCAGGTTTTTCTGAACTCCTCCACTGCAGCTGGAAGTTCCCTTTTTTACAAGCTGCACCTGAAAGCATCGCAGTTGCTGGTTCTCCCTGTTTTCCTGTTGGAGACCTGCAGCCGGAGTCGGGATGGAGCTGAAGGACTTCTGCCTGGCAGCAGACGTGTCGTACCACAGTCCACAGCGGTGAGTTCCTTTTACCCCTTCTGCCCCTTTTACTTCACTTAAGCTCTCGAGGGAAACAACAGCATCTCAGCGGCCTTGTGGGAGAGCGTCCGCCCTGAGACTGGAAGGTCATGGGTTCAGATTCAAGGCCGGGTCGCATCAAAGACTGGACCCTCGGCATTCAGGGGTGGGACTGGGGGGTTGAACCACCAAATGCCTCCAGAGCGCGGCTGTTGGAGCAGCTCGCCGCTCCCCCAGGGGAGGGGGCAAGTGTGGAGAACAGACGTCCGACTCCGAGGGGTGAAACGGCCGACGGGACAGTCCGGCTGTTGAAGAGGAAGAGCGGTGGGACGTCACAGATGAGCGTCAACATGTCAGAGAAATGACATATTATTCATATTTCATTCATCTTCTGCCGTTTTGTCCCTTTCGGGGTCACGGGGCTGCTGGAGCCTATCCCAGCTACTTATGGGCGAAGGCTGGGGACGTCTGTCGCAGAGCCACAATCACACCCCCATTCACTCTCACACTCACACCTAGGGACAATGAGATGAACCAATTAACATATTATTCATATGTGTTCAGTTAATGAAATGGAATGAAATGATGCTTCAGAGGAATAACTTCAAAAACAGATTTTAAATTTTCATTTGTTTTACTCATTTTGTTTGTTGTTTGCAGAAAAAACTTTGATAAAAATACTTTTCACTAAAGTGCAGATCAGGAATAATTGGAGCAAAAATCTATTTCTGTTTTTCTTTCCGCAGCCTTCAGGACTCCCCTTCCTCCTCCTCCTCCTCCTCCTCTTCCTCCATCTCCCCCAGTGATGAACCTCAGTCTCCCTCCTTCCTCCTCCACTCCTCCCCCCGCAGTCCCTCCTTCCCCCTCGACACCTCGTCTTCCTTTAGCCCCTCAAACCCGGTCTTCCTCCTGTCCAGCCCGCCCTCTTCCTCCTCCTCCTCCTCCTACGGCCTTCTCTGCGGGGGTGCGGAGCCCGACTCCCTGACAGGGTGCAGTTCCAGCCGGGAAGGCGTAGGGGGCAGCATCCCCGCGTCTGAGGCTTCGGGGCGACTTTTGCTGCTGCAGACAGAATCTTTCTCAGCAAAGGTGGGGGTTTGATTCCCGCTAACGTTTTTAAAGCACTAGCTGCCAGCAGGGGGCAGCACTCTGCACCAACTCTACGATTGAACTCAGTGTAAAAAAAAAGTGATGCTCTGAGACGGTGAACCGTCATCATCAAACTCTGGCCCTTCCAGACAAACCTGGCGTTGGAGCATGCTCAGTAGGCTGTCGATATCGGAGCCACGCCCCCATTCGAGTTGCGTTTTAGTATAAAACCTCGCCTCAAAGTGAAAAACGTTTTAGACCAAATTCTACGTTGTTTCGATTGTAATGCTAAACCAAATGATGGTAGGACGCCCCCTGGTGGTCACCTGCTGAACTGAATCTTGTTGGGTTCGGTTTTCAAACAACCCCCCCCCCCCCCCCCTGTGTGCAGGTGGACTCCATCCTCAGGGGGGACTATCTGACCCCGATGGGTCCCGTGGGGCCCAAGAGGCTGTGTTTGGTGTGCGGAGACTTCGCCTCCGGGTATCACTACGGGGTGGCGTCCTGCGAGGCCTGCAAGGCGTTCTTCAAGAGGACCGTACAAGGTGACAAAGTCCTTCAGACTAAAAACATTTGGAGCGCAAAGTTTCTCCCTACTTTCCTTCTGACCTTGATGATGTCATCAACCAGAGGTGACACAGATTCAAGATCAGTCGTGTGATCCTGTTGATCAATACGGCGGCGCTCGCCGCATTGATTGGCGTGTGAAGCCGTCAGGAGACGCCTTTGTTTGCTCGCAGCTTGTCAATACGTTTCCTCGTCACCTAGGCAACATTGAGTACAGCTGCCCGGTGATGAACGACTGCGAGATCACCAAGCGGAGGAGGAAAGCCTGCCAGGCCTGCCGCTTCCAGAAGTGCCTGCAGGCGGGGATGATGCGGGAGGGTGCGTAGCGACCGCCACACGCAGCGCCTCGGCGCCACGTCCTTCCGCTGCAAACCGTGACTGTCTGTGCTGCAGGTGTGCGCCTGGACCGGGTCCGAGGGGGCCGGCAGAAGTACAAGAGGCGGGTGGAGGCGGGCCTGTGCGGCAGAGGCGGGTACGGCCATCCCAGCGCCGGCAGCAGCAGTGAGTCCTCGTGACCTCTGACCCCATCCCGCCTCTCAGGCCGCTCATTCTCGCCGCTCTCTGTCGTCTCGCAGGAAACAAAGTGGTTTCTCACCTGCTGCTCACAGAGCCCGTCCCCCTGGCTGCCAATCAGGATGACTCCACCAATGACAGCAGCCTGCGGACGCTGCTGACCCTGTGTGACCTTCTGAACCGGGAGCTGCTGCTTCTGATTGGCTGGGCCAAGCAGATTCCCGGTAAGAGACGAACTCTTCGCGTTCAGGAATTTGGGGTGCAGTGACCTTCCATATTCCGTCTCTCTAGGATTCTCCGGCCTCTCATTGGTCGATCAGATGTCGCTGCTGCAGAGCGGTTGGATGGAGGCTCTGCTTGTAGGCGTGGCCTGGCGCTCGCAGGGCGCCTCAAGGGAGGAGCTTGTCTTTGCATCGAACTTGCAGTTGGACGAGGCGGAG
This sequence comes from Oryzias sinensis, assembly GCA_037389245.1. Lineage (NCBI taxonomy): Eukaryota > Metazoa > Chordata > Actinopteri > Beloniformes > Adrianichthyidae > Oryzias > Oryzias sinensis. The sequence continues at coordinate 1,576,538 of CM074488.1, forward strand.
TGTCGAGCGGCGGGATTGGCCGACCTGTACGAGGCGCTGCGTCACCTGACGGCGAGATACGAGACGATGAAGCTGAGCGCTGAGGAGGCGGCGGCGCTGAAGGCCGTGGCCCTCGCCAACTCCGGTACGAATGCTGAGTCAGCAAATCTGTCTGCCAACCCAGTCAGTCCATAAAACGGTGTCTGTGGTTACTTCACTGTACCTGTAAACTGTGGGACATCTGAGATTCTACGGTGACTCCGCTGTCCATAATATTATGGGACATCAGAGTGTCACTCCTTCTTAGTTTTCATTCTCATATTTGAAAAAACAGTAGCAGAACTAATTATTGAGAACGTGGAACGTGGCAGCATCGCAGAACAGTTTTTCTGGGTTTTTTTGTGTCACAGGAAGTTTAAAATCTGCAACAAGAATGGGACATTTGAGTGTCTGCGGTTACCGTCCCGTTCGTTATGGGGTGAAAACGAGCCTCTTCTTTTTGTCGTGGATTCAAATCTAGGCGAAGCGTGCCAAAGGTTGCAGTTCCTGAAACGACCACTAGGAGCTGGTGTCAGAAGAAAAATGAGATTCGACTCCCAGAATAAGCGAACGTACAGCCGGGCTTTTATGTTGGCCGTTCAGAACCTTGCGGGTTCTGCCAGAGATGATTCGTTGAGTCGGACCTGTGGTGCATTCAGGTGTTCACTGTCACACATCACAGGCGCTGAAGCCTCCCACTGCTGCAGAAGGGACGGTGTGTTCACTGTCAGTGGGAATCCTGTCATTTGGAAAGCAGAGGCCTGGTCTGGTATTGATCAGAGGCTGGCGGCTGCAGCCGAGGAACCGTACGAGTATTGATCAGCTGCCCAGAGGGGGGGTGGGGGGGTCATCTTTTAATTGTTGAGCAGAACGGGGGTCTGTGTGAAGCGTCGCCGTCTGAGCCTCAGATCAATACTCGTGCGATGGCGTGAGGATCTCACAGCTGTCATAAGTTTTCCTGAGCTCGAACCCTGACCCCGCCTCCGCTGTCGTCCCAGACGCCGACCCCCTGGACTGTCCGGACGCCGTGCACCGCTTCCAGGACGGGCTCCACGAGGCGCTGCAGGAACACGAGGCGTCCAGGAGGGAGCAGCGGCGAGCGGGCCGGCTGCTCATGAGCCTCCCGCTGCTGCGGCAGACCGCCGACCGCGCCGTGCACGCCCTCCTGCGGCTGCACCGCCAGCGCCGCGTCCCCCTCCACAAGCTGCTGCTGGAGATGCTGGACGCCAAGGCCTGAGGCCGGCCGCTGAAAAACAGACTTTTATTTTTCTACACAAAGCGTTTGTAAAAACATTTGGACAGGAAGGAGCTTCTGTAGTTTAGGCTGGTTTTGTCTCCAAAGGGCTTCCATACAGCGTTTCCATTCATTCACAGATTCATTTCAGGTTTCTGATCCAAACTTTGACACAAAGACTGTTTTTCTGGATTTTAGAAGTAATTGTCACACAGCTGTTGTTCATAATTTGTATCCTTCCTTCCTTTTTTCATAGATCAACTTCAACAGGATGAAAACTAACAAAGAATCGATAAGCAGGAACTTTTTGTAGACATTTATTTCCTAAATAAAGGTTTCAACAGGATTTGAAGATAACTTTCTAAATGACTTTTTATAGTTTTGACACAAATGAGCTTCCATACTTTCCAGACAGACTAATATTCTGGAAGCTCTTCAGCCAAATCTGCTTTTTCCTGCTCACCACAACTACACAACATACAACTAAGACTTATTTTAGTGTGTTTTATAAAGAACAAATGTATTTGTGTTTATGTATTTATTGTTCTTTATTTTTCAGAAAATAAAACCTTCTTGTTGTCTTATTTGTGCGTTTCATAATATTTGTTCTAAAAAACCAGAAAAAGTCCAACAAAAAAACAATATTTTAGTTTAGAAACGGTCTTTGACAAAAACGACTTTTTTTCTTTTACTGGTTTTGTTAAATAAAATAAAAATGTGCTAAACATTTCAGATATCTTTATTTAGATGTAATTTTTTAGTTTGAACATTTATTATATTTCCTCTTCATCAGATTGTTTTTTGTGACGTTTCTGGGTTTTAACGGATCATTTCTGCATAAAAACATGTCGAAAAGTTTCAAAATAAAGCCGTCAAAGACACATTTACATAAAAACAGTGACTCGGGTCGCGATGAACGTATTATTTTTCTTATTTCTTAAAATGTCGGCACTTTGGTTCCACAGCGTTTGATAAAAAATGATCCAAGGCAGCAGAGAATCAGAGATTTTCCTTTTAGACGTTTTCTTTTTGAACATCGGTTCTGGTTTTCTCAGATGAAGAGGCTTCAGGAAAACGACGGATTCTGGTGTCAAAGATCTTTAATGTAAAGAAGCAGAACCTGCAGAACCCAGGCGGCGTCCACACAGTCCTCCTTTGTATCAGAGCTTCTGATAGAACCAGGGTTCTGCTTAGGAGCCCGAACCTTTCTGGTTCTGTTGGGTTTTACAGCTGAACGTCTGTATTTGTGCTTCAACACGTTGATGGATGGCGGCCGCCGTTCCTCCTGTCCTCAGACAGGAAGTGCTCCACATCCAGGTAGAAGCTTCTTCCTCCCACAGACAGAAAACCGCCTTCTTCACATCAAAAACTACAAAAATACGGTTCTGATCCAAATGTGGGTAGAAAAGGCTTCAGGGTGAAGAGCAGGAACCTTCTTCTGCTGCAGCTTGTGGGTTTGGAGGCTGGAGTGGTTCCGGTTCTGGCTGCTGATCAGAACCAAAGCGTTCATTCCCATCATCTGGTTTAACCTCCTTCCAAACAACAGATGAAAAGCAAACCTGGACTCGGTCCTGGTGTGCCGCAGGGTTCTGTTCTTGGACCCGTGTTTCACCGTGAATCGGTGCTGAAGTCTCCTCAGGTGATCAAACAGCTGGTCTGCAGGATTACAACAGATCAAAGTGGATCTTTGAGATCTGGTCTCAGATCAGTTTTCAATCAGTGTCCCGGATTTGAACCGACATCTTCTCGGATCCTTCTAAACAGAGCCGGCCCACCTTCACTCCGGGCGCCAGCGCCATCTGCACCTTCAACTCTGAGATGTGAGCTCAGAGGGGGCGGGGCTTCTGAAGCAGAACGGTTTCTGACGGTTGAAATGGGTCACCTTCGTCTTGGTTCGGTCGCCCGTTCAGCTCCCGTCGTGTTTGGATCTCGTAGAACAGAAACGGCGGTTCTGGTTCAGAAATCTGACATCGTTGGACCTCTGGGTTCTGGGACCAGAGCGGAGCGGACCGAAGGGTCTGCGGTAACCATGACAACATGGGTTAAGCCCTCAGAAGCTGGTCTCGTTCATGGGGGGTTTGGGTGAGGTCGGGGGCCCGTCCTGACTGCCCGAGCTTTCAGGTGAGGCGGGTGAGTCCACAGGTGAGCCCGCTGCCTGGCGAGGGGAGGAGGCGGTCAGGGAGTGAGCCGCCACCGCGGGGGCGGGGCTTGTCGGGGAGGTGGGCGTGGCTCTGCGCTGCAATGAAGACGAAGACAGAGGGGATGGCGTTCCGGAGGATAGGCGGGCCCCTGGTGAGACGGAGAAGCTGGTAGGGCTCCTGAAGGAGAACCTGGCGTCCAGCTCGCCGCACACCGCCAAGCTCCGCCTGAAGCCCTCCCCCCCAACCGGGGGCCCGAACACCGAACTGGCCGCCTCTGAACCTTTGGCCAGCTCCTGGCAGCGCTCCACGAAGCTGCCCCGGCGCACGGCCGCCGCGTCCCGCTCCGGCCTGGTGGGGCGGGGGCTGGAGGAGTGGGCGGGGACAGCGAAGCTCTGAGGCACGGGCGAGGGGCCGAGGTCTCGTGCGAGTTTGCTCAGGGGCAGCGGGGGCGGGGCCTGCCGGGGGAGGCTGCTGCACAGCGACGCAGAGGAACCCGAAGCTCCGTTTGCTCCTCGTCCTCCTGCGGCGTGGAGGCGCTCCATCCGAAAGCTTTCGCTGAGCTGAGAGTGGAGGCTGCAGGAACAGGAAGTGACGATGATGATTATGATGAAGATAAAGGAAGGAGGAGCTGAAGAGGAGCAGACAGGTGTGGGTACCTGCAGGTGGAGGCTCTCGGGGTGCTGTCGGGAGTTCGGGTCAGAGCCAGGTCGCACTGGTCCAGCAGCTCCAGCAGCTCCTCCTCTGTGGGCCCGCCCAGCGCTGCCAGACAGCCAATGAGACGTCAGGTGGTCACAGGGCGGCGGCGGCGGCCGCTCTGTGACCACCTGCTCACCTCTGATGTCCACCTTCCCGGCGATCTCCATGGCGGTGGTCAGGTCCCACATCTGGATGCTGCCGTTGCCGTGGCCGCTGAACAGGTACCGGCGCGGCCGCGAGCCGATGCGGCTGGAGCCCTCGCACTCGTGGACCACGAAGGCTGTGATGGGCGTCCCGTCCACCGAGCGCACCTCGCACACCCTAACGCACAGGAACGCTCTGTGATTCTCAGCGCCCAACGCGGCATAAGCCCCGCCCACCGTCGCTCACCTCTTCCCGTTGGACGACAGTCTGACGTAGAGCTTATCCGTGTCCGGGACGACTCTCTGGATGAAGACCTGCTGGTCGTCTCTCTCTCCGTAAGGACCTGGAAGCACAGACACCCCTGAGCTCTCTGACCCCTCCCCCGAGGAGCCTCGCCCCCGGCGGCGGGGGCCTTACCGATCTCGGTGCCGGTGCTGCAGCCGCCGTGTCCGTCCACGTCGTCCAGGCTGAGGATCTTGAAGGAGGTGAGCGGCGTGGAGCCGGGCTGCGTGGAGATCATCCCTCTGAAGCGGGTCACCGTCCACGTTCGCACGTGGTTGTTATCTGCACAAACTGAGGAGGCGGAGCCAAAGGTGACGCGACGCAGACAGCAGCAAATCAGAAAAGCACATTGCTGTGAAAAAACTCAAACTTCTTCCTGATCAGAGGCCTGAAAGCAGCAGAGAGCTGCAGAAGCCCCGCCCACCTGAGATCAGGTGCTTCTCAGACAGCATGATCTTGGTCACGGGGCTGCGGTGGACAGAGAAGGTCTGGAAGAGCTGCGGTCCGGACCCGACCGTCTCTGGATGCTGAACGATGACCCGGACCGTCCCAGAACTGGTTCCGTACGCGATCTCGATCCAGTTCCCGCTGTCGCCTGAACACAGCGGTTGGACCCTTTAACCAGGACTGAGGCAAGCGGCGTTTGGCGCCGGTGCGGTAAAAGTGCAGGTTCTGCCGGTCCTTACTGGTTTTGGGCGTGAGGTAAACGCTGAGCGCCGTGATGGCGTCTTCGGTGGGGTCTCGGTACAGCTCCGTCACCAGCAGGTCGTTGTCCTTCATCCTCAGAGGAAACTTCTGAACATCTGCAAACAGAACCACCTTCACTGAAGGAGCCTCAACGAGACCAGAACGCACACAGAACCCGACCGGCAGAACGGGACGGGAACATCCGCTGCAGGCGGGCGGCGCCCAAAGGAAACCGCCGAGGTTCTCTCACCGATGTAATAGATGGAGCCGTTGTTGCAGCCGAGGATGAGGAAGGAGCCGGCGGTGTCGTAGCTGCTGATGGGAACCACGTCCTGGTTCTGCAGAGAGACCAGAGTCCAGGACTGCTTCAGAAGAACTGACAGATGGATCCAGATGGTACTGGACCGGTAGACAGAAGGGTTTGATGATCTGGGCTGGACCAGCTTCAGACCCATCCGGTGTGTGTGACAGGAACGTGGTGGAGCCGTCGGGTTCGGCTCAGAAATGTCATAGCTCTCTAAGCCACGCCCCCCACTGAGCATGACTCCACCCACCTGCCAGTGTTTGGTGACGGCGTTCCAAACCCCAATCTTCCCGGTGTGGCTGGTGGCGATCAGCTGGTTCCCAACGAAGAAGAGCGCCTCTGCCGGCACGTTCAGGCTGAAGACGCCTGCAGGACGAGAACATCTTCATCATCGTCCTCCTCATCCTCAGTAGAGACACAGAGCTGCTCCCTTTGACTGGAGGAAGTTTCAAAAGGCCTCCTTTTGCTCTAGAAATACTCGTTTGTTCCTCCGTGAACGTTTGAAGACGCTTCGGGACGGTTCACGGTCATCTGCGTTTGGTGACAGGACAGCAGAACCCAGCCAGAAACACGGCGGCGGCAGCGTCATGCTCTGGGCTTTCCTCTGCTGCAGCCAGAACACCTTCGGATGGGGGGGTCAGGAACAGAGCAAACACCCCCTTCCACATGTCTGTGGAAGTCAGAGCGGCTGTGGTTCCACCAGGAAAACATCTGAACAACCCAAACCCGGTTTGGTTCTGAAGAACTAAGAACCGCTCTGCGCAGACGTTTACGTTTTCCCATGGCGTGATGGCGGTCTGAGACTCGTACCGATTTCGTTTCCGTTGCCGTCGGGGCAGATGGCCCACAGGATGATCTCCGTCACCGAGGCGACCGCCACCATTTTGTCGTTGTCTCCCAGGGAGCCGCCCATCACTCTGGCGTTCAGCGCCACCCTGTCAATCATCCAGTCGAGGCGAGGCGAGGTGAAGACCTGCTGCCAGCCCGTCGACTCCTTCATCCTGGAGAAGACATGAACGTCTAGAACCTCCAGAGACAGACTGGACAAGGTTCCACGAACAGAACCACAGAGACATCCTGACATCATCTCTACAAAGTTCCTTCAGTTCAGTTTGGTTCTCCAGATGAAGAACATGTTGAAGTCTGCTGACGGTTTTCCACGACGGCTGTCCTCCCTGGGGGGGCAGCGCCCTCCGGTGGGCTTTACCTGTAGCAGACCACGAACTGGGCGTAGGCCACGGCGATCCAGTTATAGTGTCCGCAGATGATCCGCACCATGCCGGCGTCCGCCGACCCCCCTGCACAGACACGGAGAGTGAGAAGGGCTCGGCTCCCGGCACCGTGGCGCCGCCGCCGTGCTACCTGTGGGCGCGCGCTCCTCGCAGCTCCTCAGGATCCCAGACCCCCCCAGGTTGGGCGGCATGGTGTTGCTGCGCCTCACCGGCGCCCTCTCCGCCGCCACGGCACGGCCCATCATGAACTGGGGCCCCGCCACGCTGTGGCGGTTCCGACGCTTGGCGGGCAACACTGAGAGTTGAAGAGAAAACTCTGCTGAGGAACGTTTACGGAGGAGGAGGTTCTTCTAAAGAGAGGAAGAACGCCAGAAGATCAAAGAGCCCAGTTTCCAAATGAAGGCATGAATCTGAGACTCTAATGAAAACTTGTATTAATATTTATGTGTACTTTATCTTGTTTTAAGGACAATTAATGAAGAAAATATTTTTAAATAAAGTTTGTGACAACAGATTCCACACAAATTATGTGAATATTTTCAAGTTTGGGGCAGAAACGTAAAAACTTTCAGTGAAAAGTCATTTTCCTGGTAGTTTGTCTTTAAATGAGAGCAGAACTGCTGTGGATCTCCGTCATACCACCTTAAAACCACCATGTGACTAAACGGTTCTGCTCTCAGTCCTTTGAAGGATCGACGTTGACAGAACACAGGAAGTGGACGGAACTTCAAACCTTTTCGCGCTGAACTTTGACCTTCTGGATCTTTCTGAGTGGGCGTGTCTTATGCCACATCCAGGTGAGGATGGGTGGAGTACCTGGGGGGGGCAGGTAGCCGTTGAACAGCACGTTTCCGCAGGAGGAGCGGTCCAGCTCGTCGCACAGCTGCAGCTTCCGCACTGCGGCAGGAAACAGCGTCAGAGCGGCGCTCCGAGGCTTTGGGGGGAAAACAAACGTGACCTGCGGGCTCACCGAGCGGCGTGATGCCGTAGAACTCTGCCTCGTGCACGAGCAGGTGCACGTTGATGGAGCGCGGGTACAGCTCCTTGGTCCGCAGGAAGTTGAGGATGGGAGCGAACAGGGAGGGGTCTCTGTCGATGAAGATCTGCACAAAAGCAAAGGGAGTTCAGGAGGGGCCCACGGGGGGGGGGGGGCGACGTGCAGACCCACCGCTCCGGTCTCATCCTTCAGGGTGGAGATGCGTCCGCTCAGCAGGCTGACAGAGAAAACACAGATCTTTAGGAAAGCCTACATGGTCCACAGATAGACGGACCAACGACGGCTGAACTGGTCTGAAGTTCTGAAGGACCGACCTGGAGAAGAAGGAGTCCGGAACCCAGGTGAGCGTCTGTCTGGAGGTGCTGAACCTGTGGAGAAACAGCTCGTCAGTTATCTGGGGGTCTCTGCAGAGCCTCCTCCACCCGGCCTCACAGCAGCCGCGTGCTGCTGGACAGAACCTCTCGACCAGTTCTGCAGTCAGAACCTCCTTCTGGGGTCCAAAAGATGGACCAGCGGGGGCTGAGGGTCCAACTCCCACTGTGAAGCTGCTGCTGGGTCCGGGTGTTGAATGACGCGCCCAAAACCAGGAAGCTTAAGCATAACTTTGCATGTTTGACTTTTTATTAGTGAAAGAGAAGGTCGTTAAACTCCACCCATGATATCGGATCAAAGAGAAAAAAAGCAACAAAAAAAAATCAAGAAAAAGCAGAAAAGTGTGTCAACAAAAAATATGGCAACCCGGCTCACCCCCCCCTTCCATCTTACAGAGGGAAAAGCCACAGGTGACTTCAAATCGATGTCTCCGCCCACAAACATGTGACCCACCAGCTGATGACCTCATCAATGACCGCCAATAATACCGTCATCAAAACACAACAATAATAAAACTAATGGTTCATTCCATGCTACCTACGTCAGAGATTGATCCAATTTATGAAAGAAATATTTTTGGATTCTGTTTGTTTATTTGTTCATTTATGTGTTTAAGAAGGAACTAAACCAAAAAACAGAGAAGTCCATCAACAGAGCTGAGCGTAAAGGTTGATCTGACTCGGTCCTGAGATGACTTGGATGTTCTCAGGAGACTGGAACCTGCAGGATCGAGTCCCTTTAGATGACCTCTGACCTTTGGTTCCACATTTTCACTTTCATACAAACACAAACAATAGTTGTTTGAGGATTTTGACTGAGGAGTCATTGGGATGGATGAGCGTCCTGCAGAGCCACATGTAGGCGGAGCTTCCTGAGACGGACGTGTCAGGTGAGGACGGAGGATCTCGTTCATGAAGTGTTAACTGTTTCAGGATGAACACGCTCATGCTGAACATGTGACATGAGGCGTCCGTCCCTGTGGGAGCGTTCCAGGCCCACGGATGCATGGATGCTACTCTGACCTGCTCAGGACTCGGGTCAGACAGACCCAGGGCGGGAATGTCAGGTCATCCCAAAGTGGATCCGGAGCCAGAAACCACAAAAAAACAAATAACTTTTCCTCGAACACACTTTGTTACCAGCAGAAAGCAACAGGAGGACTTCTGCTGGTGAAAGTGACATGTTCATCACAACATTTGATGTAAAACCGTCTGCATTTATCTGCAATCAAAGACATGTGAGCAAAGTCAGTCAATCCAGCTGATCACTGCAGGATTCCGGTCAGACATGGAGCTCCACACCCAATAATAATAATACAGATGCTGCTGAAGCTGACGTTAGCTCACAAAAGCAGCAGCTAAAACTCACAAAAAAAAGGTTTTAAAGGTTTGGTTTTTCCCAAAGCGGCTCCATCTCAGATTAAATCTCAGCCTGCCGGGCCAATCCAAATACGCATAAAAACGCTCCAATTTTGAAGAAAAGAGTGACTTCAAGCCTGTCGGATCATGGAGTGGGGCAGCTAGCAGCTAGCTCGGTTAGCCGGTTGAACCGGAAACCCTCCCGGAAAGCTCACCTCTTCCCTCCCACGTTCAGGTGGATGATCTCTCCGCTCCTCGCAGACGCGGACATCCTCTCAGGGGTCGGAGGTTCCGGGAAGTTAGGAGAAAACTACTTTTTGCTTCATATTTTGGGGGATAAACTCAGTTTCCGGTTCTGTCCGGGACGACTTCCTGTTACTCGGTGAGGCGGAAGCTGATCGGAAAACCCGGACACGAAACTGTAGATCGGAGTTCAGACCGAAACCAGGGAAAGTGGATTACCTGGATTTGGACTGGAGACGATTCTGAGGATTCATGTTGGGATCACAAACACACACATGCACAACTACACACCAACACACACTTCAGCTGCTGCAGGGACCCCGTGACCCCAAAACAGGAATAAAGCGGATCATCATCATCATCATCATCATCATCATCATCATCATCATCATCATCATCATCATCATCATCATCATCATCATCATCATCATCATCATCATATTTTATATCACTTTACTGTACATTCAAGTTAAACTTAAAAACTGTTAAAAAACAAAAACAAATGTAAGATTGATTGATTGATTGATTGATTGATTGATTGATTGATTTATTTGAGTGTCATGCACTAATGTGCCCAGCCAACACGGGCTTATATGACACTGAAAAACAAAATACACAATACATACAGTTACATGCCAATCACAAAAATCCAATAACCCCCCTAATCAGAGTCTAACAGAATACAAAGTGTCTATTCTTATCGTTCATGCTTTCACATGCAAATTTAAGCAAACATAAGATTTCATTAAAAAAGCTAACGTAAAAATTTGTTCTTCAGATAAATCAAACAAATCAGTAAAAATAAAATATACAACCTTGAATGTAAAAAAACAAACAAACATTAAACCCAATAAAAGTTCATATGTAAACTAACAGATCAAGATCTCATGTGTGACCAAATGCTGGGCTAAAAAAATGAGACTTTAGTTTTAAAAATGGGTGAATAGTGAAGACACAGGGAAAAAGCTTATCCCCTCAACACTCCTTTTCTTTAGATGTGGGTACTCTCCAGGAGAAGTTCAGCAGCGATGTGATGGATGATGGATGGATTGATTGATGGATGGATGGATAGGAATCTGAAACCATCTTGATGTTTTTTTCCACACGTATCACAAAGATCTGGAAATTTGTAACATTCTGGAATATTCAGACAAAAGTCACTGATGCGTGAAATAAAGTAAATGTTTGTCTAGTTTTTTTATTACATCCCTCCAGGAGCTTCATCCTCTGATGTTCAGGTATTTAAATCTGGAAAATTTAATTTTTTTTGTTTGACCAGTGATGGTTTCACTGCACTAACAGTTTTCTTCTGCAGTGATGCGTCTTTCCTCACAGAAAATGTTGATTTCCTGATCAAAGAGCAGCAGCTCGCCATCAGAAAGGAGTTTGGATTTTAACGTCCTGATAAAACAATGAGAAGGTCACTTCCTCATAGCCCCCATCCTTTCAGATCACTTCCAGTCTACATTAGATCAGGGTCTCTATCCAGGCCTGAGGGCCGTGTCCTGCTATGTTCTGAACCAACCTGCCATTAGCTCCTTGGTCATTACACACCTGATCCAGGTAATCAGCAGCAGGTAAGGCAGCGATTCTGAAAAACCAGCAGGACACCGGCCCTCCAGGCCTGGATTTGGGGGCCCCTGCATTAGAACATCCTTCCAGTTCTGCAGTGAATAAGAAACAGCTTAGAAGAACTTAACTGACCGCTGTGTCTGAGTTTAAACACACAGTTCAGCTTTCAGTACTTAGTGATATTCTGAGAACTACCTGAGTCCAGCTCCCATAGTATCAGTCCTAGTATAAATGACCACTTTGTTAATGATGCCTTACAGGCCCCCTGTGAGTACACTCCATGTTGCTGCCCTTGAAACCAAGTTCACAGACAAAACCGAGTAGCACTGTGTTTAACGCTGAAACTCTCGCTCTCTAAACAAGAAAACCTTCAAAGTGAGAGAGAAAATGGCGCCGCCTCCGGTTCAGAGCAGTCTCTGAATTTTAAAAAAGCTTGCATTGGGCACATGGCAGAGGTCAACAGAGGTCGAATGTGACTTAAACAGAAAAATCTCCCGCAGGTCGTTTTCAGGCGTCCTCTCCGAGCCTCTTTAAAGTGAGAGATGCTCCTGTTGTGACGACGTACTTGTAGAGGCTGATGGAGCATCACTCAGAAAGACAAAGACGTGTTTTCTGGGGCAGCTGTGTGACGGACGTGACATCTTCAGCTTCAAATACCATCCAAATAAAGAAACCCAGCAGCTGTCTCCCGGCAACAGACGCTCAGTGTTGTTCCAGCAGAGATGAGCGGAGATGCTCTGCTTCCTCCTCACACGTCTGGTATCTTCCTCCTCCCTGCTGGATTCCTCTTCCTCCCATTCTCCGCCAGAGCCCCGGCGTGTGGGCGGCGGCCTCTGCAGCGGCCCGTGTCCACAAACATCCAGCCTGCAGAGCCTCACTGGGTTTCCCCTTCAGGGTTCTGCCCTGCAGTTGCACGCTGCTGCCTCTGGGGGGCAGTCTTGTGGCCCTGCTGTTCACAGTTTGTGTTGCTTCTGGAGAACAAAGATCCTCATTTGGACTCAGAGGCTCAGAATAGTTTGTTTTTGCTGTTTCTGTAGCTTTTTTTAGTGTTTCCTCTGCAGACTCAGCTTCCAGCTCTGACTTGAGCTACCCCCCCCCAAAAACCGGACATGATGCCCCCCAGCAGCAGAGGGTTGGAGGAGGTCCCTGGATGTGGCTGGAGCTGATGGGGAGACGCCACGTTTGACTTGTGGAACCAGGAGAGGATGTGGATCCGTGTGTTGAGCATCTGCCTGTTTGTTGGATGGGGGTTCGAATCCCCTGTCTTGACTGCCATTGTGTCCTTGGGCAAAATGAAGAAGAGGAAGTAGAAGGTGACCACGAGGTCAAGAACACTGATAGGAACGTGAGATTGGCACGTTAGAACATGGAGGAGAATTTGTGACTGCAGGTTCAGGACGAACATGAGCAAAGTCCACTGACGCTGCATGTTCATCATGACTGTTTATGATGGGATGTTTCCAGGCTGTTCAAGCTGAATGTGATGGTTGTTCTGCAGGGCTGGTTATTAAAAAAAACGTATTAAAATCCCTGAAGGCGGGATGCAATGTGTTTTTTTTTTAATTTTCCTGTTTATTCGCAGCCCCTGGCGGGACCCCCCCCCCCCCCCAACGTTTACAGCAGAAGTTTATCCAAACACGAACAGTTTCATTAATGAGTTTCCTCTGAGAAGAGCTCTCATCTGCGCTGTTCTGTCGGTGACGCGCACGGGGGTGGGGGTGGGGGGTTCGGATCACAGACCGAACCGAACTCTTTACATTAAACCCATCTGCTCCACTTCAGAGCCGAGCTCCTGCTGAGTTGTGAGGCCCGGGATGCGCCTCCAGCAGCCGCAGAAACAGGAAGCGCATCTCCGTCAGGCGCGCCCCCGCCCAGGCGCGCCCCCGCTCCTAGAAGCTGCAGCCTCTGCAGACGCCGCTGGCTCCTGGAGGAGAACACACCTGCGTGGACGGCGGAGGCGCAGCTTACAGGTGAGCTCCGTCCACTGCGCCACACAGAACTTCACGACGGTTCTGTTTTTTTTTCTGACACTTTATCCGGTTTGGTTCTGATCCGACAAGGTCCAGAATTGTCCAAAGATCCTGATTTTAAATCTGTATGTTTGTTCTGAAACATTTTAGAATTCTTCTGTCTCCGACAAAGATTTGTTTTACTATATATGTAGACCTTTTCAATCAATCTACTCTGTGCTGTGTGTCCTGTAAAGAACAAACAGGAGACATATATGTGCCAGTTTACATATATGTGTCTGTTTACATATGAAGGCTAAATGCTTCAGAGAACTCTGAACTCATCTTGGCTATAAGTAACATTATAACATGCTTCCAGTCAAATTAATGGAAACTGTCTTTTTATTTGTTCTTGTAACTAATGTTTATGTTGTGTAAAAGTCATGTTTTTATCTCGGTATATTATTTTTATTTTTTTAATTCATTTTTTTTAATTAACTATATTGTAATTTTTCACATACTGCTTCTTAACTTGGGTATCTGTCTGTCCGCCCATCCACCCACTCATCCATCCATCCATCCATCCATCCATCACCCATCCCCCCACCCACCCAACCACCCACCCACCCATCCATCCATCCATCCATCCATCCATCCATCCATCCATCATCCATCCATCCATCACCCACCCAACCACCCACCCACCCATCCATCCATCCATCCATCCATCCATCCATCCATCCATCCATCCATCCATCACCCATCCCTCCACCCACCCAACCACCCACCCACCCATCCATCCATCCATCCATCCATCCATCCATCCATCCATC
>CM074488.1:1610523-1652827 GCA_037389245.1 Oryzias sinensis
TATATATATATATATATATATATATATATATATATATGTATAAATACACCTCATTCAAAGAGTTTTCTTTATTTTCATGACTATAAAATTGTAGATTCACACTGAAGGCATCAAAACTATGAATTAACACATGTGGATTTATATACATAACAAAAAGTGTGAAACAACTGAAAATATGTCATATTGTAGGTTCTTCATAGTAGCCACCTTTTGCTGTGATTACTGCTTCGCACACTCTTGTCATTCTCTTTATGAGCTTCCAGAGGTAGTCACCTGAAATGTTTCTCACTTCACAGGTGTGCCCTGTCAGGTTTAATAAGTGTGATATCTGCCTTATAAATGGGGTTGAGACCATCAGTTGTGTTGTGCAGAAGTCAGGTGGACACACAGCTGATAGTCCTACTGAATAGACTGTTAGAATTTGAATTATGGCAAGAAAAAAGCATCCAAGTACAGAAAAACGAGTGGCCATCACTACTTTAAGAAGTGAAGGTCAGTCAGTCCCAAAAATTGGGAAAACTTTGAAACTGTCCCCAAGTGTAGGCTGTGCAAAGAGGCGCCTGAAACAATCCAGCACATAACTGCAGGGTGTAAGATGCTGGCAGGTAAAGCATACATGGAGCGCCACAATCAAGTGGCTGGAATAATATTCAGGAACATGTGTGCAGAATATGAACTGGAAACCCCAAGGTCAAAATGGGAAACACCTCTGAAGGTGGTAGAGAATGAGAGGGCAAAGATCCTGTGGGAAGTTAATTTGAGTTTTTTTTGTCATGTTTCTTTTCCCAAAAGAACTTATTGTAGTAGAACTACACTACCCAGAATCCCTAGAAGGGCCAAAAAAGGAGAGGATTGGTCAAAAGAATTGATGGGAAGTTTTAAATTCTTTAAAAAAAGCTGTGTTGTGTCATTGTATTTAAATTTGTGCGTTTAAGTTGAGAGCTGGCCTTTTTTTTTTTATCAGCATCAACCAGGAATTCACAACAGAGACAAACATGAAATTAAAACAGACTTTTGGCTGAGTTTTTGACTTAATTTTTCTGCCTGTTTCTGATGCCAGTCATGCCTGAGTTAGCATTTTTTTTGTGACCAAAACACAACTGTGGGCTTCAAAGTAAATCATTGTCTGACTGAAGAGAGTCTAAATATAGAGGGTCATCCTGCCTCTGAATTCCAGCGGACTCTGGGATCGGTTTGCTTAACAAATGATTTGCAAATTGTCCCGTCTCTTCCTATGGCCGATAGCGGCAGCTTCTTTCTGAGAAATGATGAGATGTTCAAACTGTCATCATCTCCATGGAAACACTGGATTTGGAAATGGTTTATTTCAAGCTATTAAAACAAAAATGAATACACAGATATACCAAACCTAGGATAACTAGTCATGAAACTGATAGGAAAAGACATATGAATCCACATATCCTTGTAAATAATTCAATTGTTTCCCTTATAGTTTTAAATAGACACAAACTGCATTTATTTGTATAGCGCCTTTCATTCCAGCTGAAAACACAAATTGCTTTACATAAAAGCAAATAAAATAGTCATAAAATATGAAAAGTAATTTAAACAGAAAACACAGGACAATCACATACAGTTGGCACTCTTCCGTCAGATTCCAGCCTCCACCCACCCAGTTCCCAGTTATATAATCCAACCCCCTTTTCTACTTCACCTTTGATTTTAACCTAAATTGTCATTATCCACTTCTTAACTTCAGTTTTTTATACTTTACCAACACAGATTCAGGTGTATCCATAAATATCCATAGATCAAATGACAAAGATAAAGTACTTGTTAATTACGTAAGCATTGTTTCAGGATCATTATAACCTATCCAGATCAAGTATCCAAATAGGTGCATATTTCTCATGATTGAAAAAAAGGTATATTACGTAATTGATGATCATCAAAATCCTTGAAACCACATATTGAAAAACAAAGTGGAGTGTCTTTTGATATAATAGAAAAGGCTTTTGTTTTAATCACTTTTAATAATTGATTTATAAATGTATATATTTGTTTGTTTCTTATTTCCTGGTCAAAGTCAGTTTCCTTGTCACAGACGAACCAAGTTAAAGACATTGTCACGGGGGGAAAAGGGAGTACTCAGGCGCAGAGAGGAGAGGAGGCAGGAGGTTGCAGGGGAACGGGATTTAATAACATAAACTAAAGACAAACCAAAACCACTGCATACGGCAGGCAAAACTCGAAACACTCGAAAGACTCAAAACCGGGGAAGAATACAATATGGACCAGCACAGGAGGAAGGGAAAGACAGGACTTAAATACATACAAGGCAACAAGACACAGGTGGAAACCCTCAGGACTGATGGAGCAAGGTAAAACTCGAAACAACCAAACAGGAAATACTTCAAAATAAAACAGGAAATCCAAGAACAAAACACAAAGGAACTGAAACCGTAACAGACATAGGTGTGATGTTAAATAAGAAGGTCCATATCATGTAAATCGTCCATGATGGCACCAAGGTTGGTATTCCATCTTCTGCTGTCTGATTGACAGTTGTCCTTCTGGTTTGAACAGAACTGATCAGGTCTCTGTGCTGTTATGTCTGCAGACAATGTTTGTCTTCGTCTGTTCTGAAGGTGTTGTGTTTGCAGGGATGAATTATTCCACGGAGATCCAGACCAACAACTCCGACGTCGACAGCGTCTTCACACTTCGGGTCCTGCCCTCGCTCTACTGCCTCCTCTTCGTGGTGGGTCTTCCTCTCAACTGCATGGTCGCCTGGATCTTCCTCAGACTTGGTGCTGATTCTGGTCTGGTGGTGTACCTGCAGAACATGGTGGTGGCCGACCTCCTCATGCTAATCACCATCCCCTTAAGAGTGGCAGATAACCTGGGCTTCCAGAACAAGGATCTGTACGTGATCACTTGCAGATACACGGATGTGCTCTTCTATACATGCTTGTACATGGGAATCATCTTCATCGGCTTTATCAGCCTTGAGCGCTACGCCAAGATTGTCCACCCCTCGTCCTCTGCCTCTTGCACACCCAGGTTTAGCGTGGTTTCTTTGCTACGCTATTTGGAGAAGACCAGATGTGCTTGGGTGGTGATGCTCCTCAGCTGGGTCATCCTCCTCGCCATCGTGCTGCCTAACGTGGTGATGACAAGCAAGGAGCCGACGGGTCAGAACTTCCAGGACTGCATGCTGCTGAAGACACCAGCTGGAGCTCAGTGGCACACAGGGGTAATCGTTTTCAATACAATTCTGTTCTGGGTGACGTTTGTCATTGTGACCTTCTGCTACGGCTCCATCGGCGTGGAGGTGTACAGGTCCCAGACACGCATCTGCCAGGACAGCACTGGTGCCTGTGGCCGGTCGAGCCGCAGCATCTTCATCATCCTGGTGGTGTTCTTCATCTGCTTTGTCCCGTACCACGCCTGCCGCATACAGTACACTCTCCGCCAGGTACAAGAGTCAAAAGACTGCTGTAGGGACAGTGTTGTGCTTTACCACCTGAAGGAGGTGACGCTCTTCCTGTCGGCTCTGAACGTCTGCCTCAACCCCGTCATCTACTTCTTCATGTGTCCAAAATTCCAAGAGACTCTGAGGAGGAAACTGTCAGAGAGGAGGAGGAGGAGATCGCAGACTGTCCACCCAGCCCAGACTCTGAGCAACACCTGAGAAAGACAGGAGGAGACGAGCAAGGCTCTTTCCCGCCCTCTAGTGGTGTCAGCAGGACACTCCACCCCCAACCTGATACCTGAGGAAAAAACTCGGAAACACATCATCAGGGGTTTGATTCCTTCCATTATTATTCTGTACCATTCTATTCCCAAGTCTCAGACGAGACTCGTTGATCACCTGAATCCACCTCAAATAAGGAACAATTTGTTCACTTAACGGTTTGAAAAATGACAAAAACACAATCAATCTAAATCGAGCGATGCAACTCCAAAGCAATAAAAAGTCCTTCAAGCTGCTGCAGTCTGGACGTCTGGAGTAAAAACTGTACAAGACGTGCCCCTCCCTTTGAAGCTGTTGTTGGGTGACGGTCCGCTCTGACAGCATCAGCAATGGTTTCATCGTGTCAGGTCTTAAATCGTGTCATGGAGAGCTGAGTAACTGCAACATGGAGAAACCTTTAAACATGTGGGTGGGATTATACATGTAGGTCTCCTTCTTCCAACCACCTTTCAAACAATTAGTCAAACTATTTGACTATTGTTACATTCAATGGATTCAATGTGATATTTATGTGAGTGCTGCATGTACAGATGCCAATATGCCTATGTGTGATTTATAGTTGTTACAACCTCAAAAAGATAATAAAAAATGTATTTTTATTTTCTAATCCATTTATGAAATAAAATGTATATAAATTACACATCTATGCATTGCCATGGTCTTTTATCATTTTGTTTGAAATAGCTGGAAATCAATCAAATTCGTACAATCACTGGTGTGAAGCTCGTGTTGTGATGTTGGGCTGTATAAATGAAAAATTGAGTTGAATTGAATGACTGGAATTTGATTGATTGATTTCCAGCTATTTCAAACAAAAGGATAAAAGCCCAGACCAGGAACGCCTGAAACATCTGAATATCTTTCTGAAAGAGTCAAACACAAATGTATAAAGTCTTTCTGATGTCTGGTACTGGTTTCTAAACCAGACAGACACTGTTTCCTTGCGTCAACTTAAGGCCTAAACACCACTACTTGCGACATTATTCAGGGTTGTTCCTAAACTGTGGTCCACTCATCAGACTGTGGACAATGGGGTAACTTAGTTACTTCAAGAGATGTGCCAGACATCAGAAAAACTTTATCCATTTGTGTTTGACTCTTTCAGAAAGACATCAGATGTTTCAGGCTTTCCTTTCCGCCGGGCCGGTGAGTCCTCCAGCATTGCAAGTTAAAACTGTTACTCAGAGCTTTACAGTGAAGAAGTTAAAAATGCACTTCTACATTTGGGCTTTACTGAAAGAAATACAAAATGATGTCATGTACAATGGACTAAGTTACTGGAAGGGTCACGCTGTTGTCACCAAGTATGACGACTTGGTGGAGTTTGGTGAACTTCTTCTCATTTTTGTCAAAGATGTTTCTGTTCTTCGTTTTTTTCTTCATGAAAATCCATGGTGCAGAATTTCTGTCTTCCCACATATTCTGTGTAAAAATTCATGAATCCCAACCACCACCTGTTCCAACTGCCACCGTCAGGCCAGCGGTTCAGATCTCACAAGGCTCGCACCAACAGACTTAAGAACAGTTTCATCCCCAGGGCAGTCAACCTCCTAAACAAAATATGAACCATACAATAATTATAATCAATAAAAACTGTACTATGCCTCTATTGCCCCGTGTAAAAAACTGATTGCCCCTTCTGCTCAAATGTACCTTTGGTTTCTCAAAGCTGAGTTCAAATCCTCTGGACACAGACAAGCCTGACGCTGCCACACCTGTCTCCATTCAAGACATGGCTTAGGACCTGCCTGACAAAGTAAAGTAGACCAAAAGACCCTCAACACCTAGACATCATGCCAAGGTCTAAAGACATTCAGGAACAAATGAGAACAAAAGTAACAGAGATCTATGAGAGTGGAACAGGTTATGAAGTCGTTTCAAAAGTGTTGGGGCTCCAGCGCACCGCAGTGAGAGCCGTTACAAGCATAGAACCATATTGAACCTTTCTGTCCACCTTTTGGGGGAAGCCTGGTCTCATATGGAGAGATGGCGTCCATCCCACTGGACAGAGCCGCTCTTCTCTCCAGGAACATTTCTGCTAGCCTTAGCTAGCCTCAGCTAGCCTCAGCTAGCCTCTGCTAACCCAGAGACCCAGAGCAGCAGTGTAAAACTCTCCTCTGAGTCTCCTTTAGCACTGGTGCAAAACCCACGCAGGGATAGTCTGTCCCAATATTGCAGCCCATTTTGTGTAGGCGTTTGTTTTGGTTTTTTTTGGGAGGAATAGTTTTCCTTCAGGTCATTTATGGAGTTGATTGTCTTGTTTTTTACTGTGCTCTGCATGCTTTTGTTATCCAACACTACTTCATGATCACCATTGGGAACATCAACATCCAGTTCAGGTGTCGCCCAGACGACAGATCAGCAACATGACCACAAAATGTGGAACTTTAAAAGTTACAGAATGAAGTAACACAACAGAGGCAGACTTGAAGCAGCCACTAAAGCTTTTACTCATGGAAGCAACATCAGAAGGAAGCTAAGCAACAGGTCTGAGGTCGTCACTATTTAGATCAGCAAAGAACTTATCAGGTGCCATTGCCATTTAAAGAAGGCTTTTGACACCATAGATCACTCTATCTTGATTTCTAAATGATATGCATATGGGGTTAGAGGAATCGCCCTGATGGATCACCAATTATTTACAAAACAGACAACAATACGTGCAGTTTGGAGGTAAGAAGTCGGATCTTATGAATATTATGTGTGGACCTCCACAAGGCTCAATTGTAGGACCTAAACATTTTATTTTATATATAAATGATATTTGTGATATTTTTAAGTTGTTACAGTTTGTTCTATTTGCCGATGATACTAACTTTTTCTGTTCTGGGGATGATTTGAAAACCTTAGCTAAAAGTATTGAAATAGAAATGATAAAACTCAAAATGTGGTTTGACTACAAAAAACTGTCTTTGAATCTAACTAAAACAAAGTTTATGGTATTTGGTAATAAAGAAAAAACAGAAGTGACTTTGTCCATGGATGACAGAAACCTAGAAGGTGTTTGAATTTAAATGTTTAGGGGTTATGTTGGACGACAAATTAACATGGAAATCTTATATATTTTATGTAAAAAATAAAGTAGCCAAGAGACTTTTTGTTCTGAACAAATCTAATTATGTTTTACCATGTCATATTATGCAGATGTTATATTGCTCTTTGGTTTGACCTTATTTGACATTTTGTATTGAAGTGTGGGGAAATACATATGAAACTAATATAAGGCCCTTAATTCTAATACAGAAGAGAGCTATTCAAATTATTCATAAAGCTATTTTTAGAGATCACACAAATGAACTTTTCATTAAGTCAGGTTTTTATTAAAACTTAAAAATGTAATTGAATTGCAAATCACAGGAGTAAATTTGACTTCAAACAACAGATTGTTGGAACAACACTAAAGCTGAAGTGTTTGTCTATAGTCGGGGTAAAAATGTGGAATTCCCAGGAGAATCAGAGAAAAAGTGTCAAAATATTATTCAATTTAAACGGATGTATAAAGTTAAACAAATGAGTTTGTACAAACTTGACTGTTGAATGGAATTTTTGGACTGCATGTACTAAATGAATGGAATGTATTTACTGTGTAGTGGAACTGTACATTGTGAAATCTGAGCACAGGTGATGTGTGAGAAATGTAAATATGATGCAATGTTTAAAAGGGAGCAGATAATTATAAGAATTGTATTCTTCAATTCTGCTCCCTTCCAATCATGAAAATGTTTAATAGGTAAAACAAACATGTAAACATTTGGGCATAAATAATTTTCATGAAAGGAACAAATAAATAAATGAAAATGAACAATGAACAGGTTGGGCGGTGGTGCATCTATTAAAGCCTGTTTTGGGTGACAGAAGGCCTCCTCTGCATTGGGGGGGGGGGTCCAGCTTAGATGTTGACATGTTTTTATCATAAATCAGAGCCATCAGTGGTCTCTTCTGCAGAGTTTGCTGTAAACAAAATCTATTTTCTATTCAGTCAAATTCTTTGAGTGTTAGTTTAAATCATAGTATCACACCCAATCGTAGTTCAAGGAAGTATAGTTTACGTTTTCTTGAGTCTTTTAGTGGATGTTGTTTAGACTAAATTCATCCTATTTTTATGAAATGACAGACACTTCTCACAGTTCACACTTTTTGCAGCAACGTCACGAACCGCTGTGACTTACCGTCCTGTGAGGAGAGGCTGAACTCTGTCCAAAGTGTTTCACTGATTTTCAGTGGACAGAATGAAGGTCACCGTTGTCTGTCCGCTCCGTGCTTGCAGGTACAACCTCAAGTTTTTTAATTTTATTTACTCTTAAGTCTTTGTGAAACTTTTTTGTATTTGGCAGAACTGGTTACAAATTACCAGCATTTCGTTACAGTCCGTTTCCAGAAAACGTTTCCTGACTGGTGTCCATGCTCTACAATAATTTGTTAGACACAAATAGGACATCTGTTTTTTTAATTAAGAGGTTTACAAGCGTCTAAATCTGCAGCTTTTTCATACAAAATTATTTCTCTTTTAGCAAAATATTTCATTAGTGCTTCACATTTTTCTGACACAACTGAAGTTTAGCTTTTTTCTAACTTTGTGCATTTTCCACTAATTTTTCAACAAAGCCACAAATAAATGCAGACCCAAGTTGACTGACTGGAGATATAGGAATATGTTTACAACAGAAAGTTAGGTAGCATCCTGCCTCAAATGATTCAACACGGTACGTGGATCTGGAAGACGGAGGCTCTTTCAACAACTGCCTGATCAACAATCTCAGCTCGATCTCCATCCGTCTGACGGAGGTCTTTTAGAGGAAAAACTAGAAGTTTATGTGATGAGTCTTACTCTCCACAATCACTCCTGTTTTGAAGTATTCCTCACAAGGTTAGAAAATTCTGCAGAGAAAGAAACTAATGTCCAACGACCAATGTGGTTTCAGAAAAAACAGAACATTACGCAACCAACTGAAGACATGATGAATGGCACAGACAATAAAGAGTTCACAGTAGGAGCGTTCATCGATCTGAAAATGACTTTGCCATCATTGATCAGAACATTTTAGTAAAAAACTGGAAAGATCTGGAATATCTTGTGTAACGCTTACTTAGCTTGCTCTGACCTACAGAAGATGTGTTCGACTCAAGGAGCCCAGAGTGTGTGGATAGAAAAAACACAAGAATAAAGTAATCAATGGACCGTATTGTGTACCTGACCGTCTACCTCGTCTCTGCTCCTGCTCCTGGCTGTGGTTCCTGTCTCCGGCTCGACTCGCCCCTGACTGTCCCCCCCAACCACGACTGGATGAAGCTCATCTGCTGGACTTTATATATGTAGTTGTAGATTTAGATAAGTTAATTCTTCTCTAAGAGTTCTGGTACATCTCCTGTCCGTCCTGGGGGAGGATCCCTCCTTCATGTGGGCACCCCTGAGGTTTCTTCGTTTTTTCCGGAATCCGGTTTTTTTGGGAGTTTTTCCTCACAGAGAAGGGGGGGGGGTCTAAGGGCAGGGATGCCAGTATAGCTTAGTCAGTTTGTTAGTTCATTTTTGTATTTTCCTATTGAACTCTTTGTATTCATGATCCTTTTGAGTTCATGTTTTACTTCAAAGCCCATCGAGACGACTGTTGTTGTGATTTTGGGCTATACAAATAAAATTGAATTGAATTGAATTGAATATTAAAACACAGAAAAACAGCAAAACAATCAGTTTGGACAGTGGAGAACCAAGTATCCAGAAATCCACAAGAGTATTTTTCAGTCTTTGGTTTTCAAAGTTCCTTTTTTTTCCTTTGGGTTTGATGTCTTTGTCAAGATTCTTTTTTCATAGTTCCATTGATCAAGTTCTCATTGACGGTTGGTGGGGAGCTCACCATGCTCCATTGCTGAATGGTGACGATCTAAAGTGGTTCCAATCAGAGATAGAAGTGGCAAGAAGAAAAAAACCCTGACCTAAACGAGGTCAAAACAAATGATACTAGACAACATATATTATTTACATCAAGTACAGTAGTCAACTTTATGTCATAATTGTAAAAAAGAATTTAAAAAATAACCCACCAAATAAGGTCCTAACAGAATTTGCAAGAACCTACTTTCATATTTCAGGCCGATAAGTCAATGGCTTTCAAGTTTCAGGTTTCAGTAGTGTTCCAAACATAAAGTGCACTTTTAATCATATTTAGCATCAATCAGTTTAGTATTAATCAGAGGAGGAAAAACAATGAAATGAATGAATGAGTTCCAAACTATAATGGCCGTCCAGGCACAAGTACAGATAAAACAAGTTGAAAAGTCCAAAACAGACAAAAACTGAAATCATTTGATTTGAAATGGTTTATTTCAAGCAATCAAATAGAAATAATACACAAAAACAATACAATCATCAGCTATATATTCATTAAGTAACTAATCAAACTCAGGATAATTAGACATATTAATAAATATTGCTTGAAAGGGAGTAGAAGGAAGCAAACTTATATAATCCCACCCCTGTTCTACCGTAACCATTTTATTACATGATTTATCAATATCCGGTTCCTAGATTTTATCAGACAGAATTAAGAATCTTGCATCATTAACTGAAATATGTCCAGTTTCAACAGAAAAAGAGATCAGGAATCTGTACATGGCCACACTAGCATGGCGTTTCTCTGTGAGGCAGGGAGCCTTGGCAGGACTGTTTTACAGCTGTGTGTGACTGGATGGCATAAACTCACCAATGAAGAGTAGTTTGTTCAAAGGTCTGGTTGATCCAGTTAGATGTTCCACTGAAGTTTGGTTTAAGGTTTAAATAGACAGCTATCAGAAATGCAGCCAATGAGTTCTATCACTAGAGGAGACACGCCTGCTTTAGAAGCCTGGCCGATGGTGGCGGAGCGCGACGCCATCTTGGTGAGGTCATCGGTGCCCACATGACAATGATTTATATAGCCTTTGGTGGCATCTAAGTAGCTTTTATATAATTGATATATATTCATATATATTTATACATGTATATAAATATATAATATACATGTATATCATCAGAATCAGTATCACTTTATTTGCCAAGTACAGCGCATGTCCAGGGAATTTGTCTTCAGTTACTTGTGCTCTCGTGCAAACTGGCAAGGTATAGAAGTGTGAGGGGTAAGACAACAAGAGGATAAATAATAAAAAGAAGGTAGCTGTATGAATAAATAAACATAACTAAATAAAGAAATAAAATAAAAAAGTCAAAAATGCAGCAGCAGTAATTCCAGTTTGACAGTTTCTGTTGTTGTTCAGTGTCCCTGAGTGGTCCGGAGTCAGGAGTTCATCAGAGTGACAGCTCGGGGGAAGAAGCTGTCTTTGTGGCGAGTGTACTATTACTGAAGCCCCTGCAGCTGTAAAAGAAAAAAAAATGATAATACTAACCTGTGAAATGATATGCCTTTCTCCTTCATGGACTAATTTCTCAGATTTTGGCAGTTGAAACCCGCACAATGAACTGTCCTTTTGCAAAAACTGTGTTGAGATGAATGCGCTGCAGCAGTGACTTGACCTCACCAAGATGGCGGTGCTCTCCACCCATGAGGAACCACGTGATGTCTCCTCTAGCGATAAAACTCATTGAATGCAGCCAGCCACAGCAGATCAGCAACAGCCAGAGCTTGGATGACAGGAAGTGTGTGACCTGGATGTTAATATAGGGAACTGATCCCACCACAATAAGAGCACCCAGGTGTTCCAAATCTGTGATGGAAGTGGGGCACTGATCCGGGTTACAGAGGACCGGCATAAAATTGGTTAAACAGTTACAAGTTACCTTCGGTTATTTCTGTCCAGAAGATGATTTGAATGTTTTAAGGAAACAAAAACTGTAAATACAAGTATGCACGATATAAGGTGTTGTAAATAAGGGAGGGATCATTCAAGATTTCTCCTCTACCCACTCCTTCATCTGTCTATTTGTTCATCTGTCTATCTGTCTATATCTGTTTATTTTCATTTGTATTTGAAAAAATATATATATATTTATATTTCTCCATTAGACATTTTATTCATCACCAATTAAATGAACACACAATTCACATACAGAACCACAACTTGTTTGTGAAGTGAAACTAACACAGGAGTGATGTGATCTCTTCTGCTAGTTCCAGCTAACAATCTAGCTGCTGCGTTCTGAACAAGCTGGAGACTTCTTAAGGAACTCTTAGGACACGCTGCTAACAAGGAGTTACAGTAATCCAGCCTCCACGTAACAAATGCATGGATGAGTTTTTGTTGGATGTATATACTTTATTCACTTTGCCATCATTCCAGACAGCTTTTTGAACTCTGCAGACCTCCACACTGAAGGCTCATGTTGGGATCTTTTTTCTTCTCCACATACCATCTGGAGGAAGGAGATGTCTGGGAAAGCAGAGGGAGTTTGGGATACAAACTGATAAGCAGGAACTGTGAACCAAGACTTCCCTGTCTGCTGCAAGAAGTTTAAACGAGTGGATTGTTAACTGCTGACCTTGCTCCTCCTAGATTCTGTAACCAATTCTAAATAAAATAGGAGGTCGGACAGACATCCACAGAGCTGTTGGAGACAGAGGCGTTGGATGCTTGTCTGTTTCCAGCTCTCCCCGTGGGACATCATACTGGGCTCTTGTGTCTGTTTTGTGATCCAGTCTTGTGTTTTCAGAAACAACCTTGACAAATACGCCCTTCTGAGCCAGATTCCAATATGAACGGAGGTCCAATCGGGGACAGGACCTCGTGAAGACTATGGCCACAGCCGGTGCACTTCAGTAAGCAACCGCTTGACACCCTTTCCGGGGCGAGTTTCCTTTCACCGACTGGGACCCCGACAGTTGAGGGGACTCCGAGGAGCAGACCAGGAGTGGTGAGTAC
Source organism: Oryzias sinensis (assembly GCA_037389245.1). Lineage (NCBI taxonomy): Eukaryota > Metazoa > Chordata > Actinopteri > Beloniformes > Adrianichthyidae > Oryzias > Oryzias sinensis. The sequence goes on from CM074488.1 coordinate 1,623,089, forward strand.
CATTTGAGAGATTTGCACCACAGGAAAATGCGTGGAGAGACTGAGAGTCACAAGATAGAGGACGTGAGCTGAGTGAAAAAGACGTAATTAATGCCAGTTCAGGGCGTGAGCGGGAATATCCCACGTGCTGAGAATGCACCTGGGGCCCGACACGCCTGATCAGTGGAAGTACTAGATTTCTGCACCCACTGCGGTGAGGGAGAAGCACAAACTACCACTGAAATAAGGAAATTCCACGTACTTCCAGCTTGTTCAGAACGCAGCAGCTAGATTGTTAGCTGGAACTAGCAGAAGAGATCACATCACTCCTGTGTTAGTTTCACTTCACTGGATCCCAGTTGATTCCAGAATCAAGTTCAAGATCCTCCTGTTAACCTATAAGGCCTTCCATGGAATGGCCCCGTCCTATATTAAGGACCTCATAGTCCCTTACCATCCAATGAGAACACTTCACTCACTAAATGCAGGACTGCTTGTGGTTCCTAGAATTAGTCAAAGTACGGTTGGAGGTAGAGCGTTTAGCCACCAAGCCCCTTTAAGGTGATGGCGACATGGCCAAAGTCCTCAACATGAGTCCAGCCAATGACTCTGATCCACACTGCGTGTCATCTGCTTCTGGGGGGGAGTTTAACCTCCCTCCCCCGTCTGTCAAGGTGGGCTCTCTCCACTGACAGACATGCAGGGTGGGACATGTAGGAACGGGTCTGTGACAGACTGTCAGGGTCTGTGTTGCAAGGTTATAATAGTTTCGGATTTTTTATTAGTTTTAGTTTTTATTTCGTTTTGAATTTTTGTTTTTAAATTTATTTAGTTTTAATTAGTTTTTAGAGGCTGCTTTACTAGTTTTTATTAGTTTTTATTTTTTTAAATTGCTTCGTTTTAGTGTTAGTTTTTTTTAGTTTTTTGTAAATTAGGATATTTGTCAGGTGCATGATTCAAAATCACCAGAATAAGTATTGTATAATAAGAACTAAATCAAAGATACATTTTGAAACACTTATTATTCAGAGGACACAAGGACAGCTATCCTTAAATTAAAATACAACAGCCGATAACGGTATTTTTTGGGGTTAATATTATTTAGTTTCAGTTCGTTTTATACACACAACAAACAGTTTTAGTTAGTTTTCGTTTTTTTTAAACTCTCGTTTTTATTTTTATTTCAGTTAACGAAAATGTTTTTTCAGTTCTAGTTTTAGTTTTTTCGTTCATTTTCGTTAACTATAATAACCTTGCTGTGTTGGAGAAAAAGTAGAGAGTGTGTAAACCCAAAGTAGTTCCCAGTGGTCTTTTTAATTATGATGATGCTGCTTTTAGCTAAAAATTTAAAAAGTGTTGTTTTCTAGGACATAGTTTCTGCAGAGCGGCAGGAGTTCATTAGAAATGTGTCTATGGTTGTGTCCAAATTCCTTCCCTACTCACGACATAGTGTACTATCTAGTGTACTATTTAATGTGTTGGTCATTTGCAGTGCTGTCTGAATCTACAGTTCCAAAATCCAGAGCCCTAAAAATTTCCCAGAAGTCTCTGCCAAAAACCAGTGTGCATAGATGCTCATTCGGTCGGTGAATATAGACCACAATGCATTGCGTTTGAACTATTTTTTGCCGCAAACATGTATTTAAATGTATTTTTTTAATAAACCATCAACATTTTTATCTTCAGAAGACAGTGGACTCATGAATAATCGTCACAAAACGCTCATATTGATTAGATTTTAACTTTGTGAAATCGATGACGTCACATCCGCCGTTTGAAATAAAAGGAAGTGATCATGGTGTCTGAATTGCTTTAAAATCCAGGGCCCTACATAGCACCACACCATACAGTAGTTAGGGGTTAGGGCGGGAATTCGGCCACAGCCTATGAGTTGTGGGCAGAACTGTTGGCGCCGAGTAAACTCGCCCCACTTCCCCCACTTGAGCTCACAACCTCATCTGAACATTAGCGGTGCAACAAAAATGGCAGCGGTTGCCCTCCAGTCGTCCAGTTCTGATCCAGATTCCAGCTCAGACCAGGAAAACAAAGACGATCATGGATCTGTTGGTCTGACAGTGGACGATCAGAAAGGGGGCGGAGCAGGGAGCCTGTGGCTCCGCCCAGGATGTCCTTTTTTTTGCTCCTGATTCTCAGAAATGCTGTTAAACCCCAATTTAAATGTCCTCCATCAGAAAAAAATGATGATGGAGGACAAAAAACAAACAAAAAGAAAAACTGTTTTCATTGGAATGAGTCTTTTTTGCCCCCCAGGTGGTCGTTTTTGGAGCCCCTGTTGCCTCCTTTGGGTGGATGATCTTTCCATTTTAGTCTGTCGGGTTTCCTTCATGTTACAGTTTACATGTTTAAAGTTGCAGTTTTGCTGCTTGAGGCAAAAAAAACTCCGAAAACTGAAATTGAATGATAAAGCTGTGGTCAGGAAGTGGTTAACAGCAGATTCTAAACCCACTGCTGCAAACATCAAGAACATCTGTTAAATAAAAACATTTGTTTTCAAAATGTGATCAATCTGAACATTGGTAGCATTTAGTATAATTGTATTCCGTTTGTGTTTGCTATGTGTTGTTTTTTTAAAATCTTTTTTTGTTTAATGATTTTAGAAAACAGGTTGTACCAAATGACTTTATTAGTGAAGTAAAAGGGGCAGAGATATCAGAGATATCATACGTTTTATTTTCTCTCTGTTTCTGTAACAAAACAAGTTTGGGTGTTGTATTGTTTTGGTTTTGTAATTCTTTTATAGGCAATAAATACAATAAAAACCTCCATCATTCATAAATTATCTCTTTACACACTGAAAATGTCAGATTCCAGTGAAGCTGATGTTCGACATGCAGGAAACTCGCAAAAAGATTTTCTGAGATGCAAACAATCTTTATTCGCTGCTGCTTTCATCAACCTTGTCACTAAAAATCCTGAATATAAAACCCAAACCCCACAATGCATTAGGAACCAGCTTTAAAACTACAAATACCACTTCTCACGTTTGGCATTTTCTAAGGATAGGCCCCGCCCACAGACCGGTTCACTTCCATTAAGCTTCATCCTGATTTGATAAAAGCCAGCCAAAACCAGAGTTCAGGTCCTTAAACACAAAGAAAGGAAAACTGAAAAGTTGAGCAGATGAAACTAAACAAAGCAAATAACAACTATAACCACTAAACAACTGAGTGTGTAACTGTAGGGTTTGTGTTCCAGTACGGCCCCCTGAGTGAGTGTGTGCATGTGAGTGTGAGTGTGTGCATGTGAGTGTGTCCATGTGAGCGTGTGCATGTGAGTGTGTGCATGTAAGTGTGTGCACGTGAGCATGTGCATGTGTGCATTGAATGTGTGAATGTGAATGTGTGCATGTGAGTGTGTGTGAATGTGTGTGCGAATGTGTGTGTGAGTGTGTGTGTGTGAATGTGTGTGTGAATGTGTATGTGAGTGTGTGTATGAGTGTGTCCATGTGTAAGTGTATGCATGTGTGTGCATGTGAGTGTGTGCATGTGAGTGTGTGCATGTAAGTGTGTGTATGTGAGTGTGTGCATGTCTGTTTAGTATGTGCATGTGAATGTGTGCATGTGAGTGTGTGCATGTGAATGTGTGTGCATGTCAGTGTATGTGAGTGTGCATGGGAGTGTGTGTGGCATGTGAGTGCATGTGAGTGTCCATGTGAGTGTCCATGTGTGTGTCCATGTGAGTGTGCATGTGAGTGTGCATGTGAGTGTCCATGTGAGTGTGCATGTGAGTGTGAATGTGAGTGAGTGATGAGTGTGTATGGAGTGTGCATGTGAGTGTCCATGGAGTGTGCATGGAGTAACCAAGGGAGTGTGCATGTGAGTGTATGAGTGCATGTGAGTAAAAAGTATGTGAGTGTGTCCATGTGGGAGTGTGTCTATGTGAATGTGCATGTGAATGCATGTAAGTGTGTGCATGTGAGTGTGTACGTGAGTGTGTGCATGTGAATGTCTGCATGTGAACAGTATGAGTGTGTATGTGAGTGTGTATGTGGAGTGTGCATGAGTGTTCCAGTGAGTGTGCATGTGAGTGTGCATGTGAGTGTGCATGTGAGTGTGCACATGGTCTGGTTCAGTGGGCAGAGGAAACCTCTACCTGCCGCCTTCTCCTCTTCCGTTACATAGAAATGTGGGAAACCGGCTCCTCAAACCGGCTCTGCCATCACCTCCATCAGCGGTTCGGCATGTCGGCGTGTCGCAGCACGACGGCTCTCAAACCTCTGACTGCCCCACAGACGGAAGCAGATGAAGATCTCTCACATCTGTCCCTGAACGCCATTTCTCAACGGTTCTTTCTGGCATTTCAGTAGCAGCAGTTTTCCTTCATCCTCCATCTTCTCCTGATAATCCAGATCCGGGTCTCAGCAGAGAGTCCCAGACCTCCTTTTCCACATGAACTTCCTCCAGATCTGCTGTGATTGGATGGGTGATCCGCTGGAGTTTTCTGAGTCCTTCGGTGGACGGTGTTGGTAGAGGACTGCTCCCCCTCAAGGCTCTGAATGGTTTGCCAGACGCTTTTTGAGGTTGAACAATGGTTCTTGTCCGTGAGGTTCCTGAACGCCTCCCAGACCGGACTTCTTCTTGCTGCCTGCTCTGCATGCCGCTTGGACTGTCCATACCGGAGACTTTGACCGTCCAGACCACCACGGGGTTTGTGGCTTGAAGCCAGACTGGTGACATGAATAAAAGGGAGCGTCTTCTTCTGCAGAACATGGTTTAAATATCTCCGTCTGCTGCTGTAGACTAGAACCACGGCGCTCCAATGATCCACTTAAAGTCCAGACCTCAACCTGGTTCAGAAGCTGAGGTGGAGCATCAGAGAGATGAACGCTGGAAAAGGGGGCGGAGCTGAAGCTCTTGCTGGTAGACATAGATTTCTCACTCATTGTGGACATTTTGGTGTCAGAAGTGTGATCTGAACCCACGTTTCTTTAAAGACTGCGACCTCAACTGTCACAGTGTGGTGTGACTAGAGTGGCCTGGTGACCATAGGTGGCAGGAACAGGGTTTTCATTACACGCGCCCCTTTTTCATCGAACTCCTTCCCTTTTATGGGCTCCAGGTAACTGGCTGTCCACGTCCCTTTAACCAAACTATAAAGAAAATGTACAACAAAAGACAGAAACATCTTGGAAACCATACGGTTAAAGTCCTGTGAACACATACAAACATAAACAAACAACTCAAATCGTTACCACCAAAAGGTTTACAAAGAAATCCAAATCCTTTCCACTTCCTGTGCCCAACTCCTAAACAGGAAGTGAAGGCCTTGGCAGCCATTTTGTTCTTTGGGCACCAGAAAGAGAAGGTGAGAAACATGACAGGACATCTAAACGTGAAGAGGTGCTACAGACAGATGACATGTAGATACCACTCCTTGGTCACGCTCATCTATGTGAACGGTAACGGCGTTCTGCCGTGACAGGTGGACTGCTTCGTTTGGCAGCTGCAAAAACTCACTGGTCCACCTGTCGGTGAAGGTTCTCCTTCATCCAGGTGTGGTCCTGAAGTGGAGTCATGGCTTCTGGACCTCTAGTCTTCCAAAGCGCCTCATCGGTCAGACCGAGGACGTCTGGTCCACCTGGAAGCGCGGGTCGCCGTTGACCCGGTTCAGTGTGATTGCAGAGGAAACTGGTCGGTTCAGGAGGACTTGCTGGTGATGCTGCCCCCTACAGAGCAGCTGTTGGACCTGCAGTGGTCAGTCAGAGGAGAGATGTTCTCCAGAACTCTGTAAACTAGGCCTCTCTTTGGTGCATGGTTCCTCGTTCCGTTTCCTTTTTGAGCTGAACGGTCGGGTCAGTCATCTGGCCTCGGTCTGCAGCTCCTCTTTGGGTTTTGTCGTGTGGTTTTCCGCTGATCCTTCCCCGCTCGAAGCAGACGATGACTGACAGGCTGCACCCTCATCATAAACTCTGCAGGCTTTTTTTTGGCGGGGGGGGGGGGGTTGCGGTCTGGCTTTGACTTGTAAATGAGCAGCAGAGCCGCTCACAAAACTCTGTCACAGTCATGAGGCGCTCTGTTTTTCTGCAGCTCTTCCTCCTCCCCCTCTGAGTTCTTCCTCCTGCGGGCGCGACAGAAGAAGGAAGTCGGCTTCTCCTCACAGCTTCACACAGACGGGCGCACAGGTGAGTCCTGCAGGTAACCGCTGCCTCTGGATCCCAGCTCCACTCTGCTGTCATGAGATGGAAAGTTTCAGACGTCTGACTTAGAAAGGGAACACACCAAAAACCTTTTTTATTTCCAGTGACTTTGTCCGGATCAGAGATTTCCAGACTTGATGATCATAGACCAGGTGAGCGGCTTTCCTTTCATTTTCACTCTGACTGTCAGAGCTTCATAGCTGGAGAGCATCGGCTTCCCGCTGTTTCTCAGTCTTTGGAGTGGTTGACATGTTTCAGGGCGTCTCTCCTCTGTAGCGGAGTGAAGTCCTTCCCTTCACAGTAAACGTTCTATGCAGATGATGCAGCATTTTAAATGTCAGATTTGGGGCTTTGTGACCGAACGCCATTCAGTGAGATTTGACCAGATTTTGAAATTCCTTTAAAACGTTGTGTTCAGAGGAGGGGCTCATCAAAATGATTTTCCACCACCAGAGTGTGCCCTGTGTGAAATCTGTCTGTCAGTTTTGTCCCTTTATGCAAATGTAGACAGAAAAACTTCTTTGTAAACATTTTCATGTTTCTGTCCCGCCCACTCCTCCCGTTCTTTAATTCAGCATTTGGTTCCAAACTTCTGGATTCATTGAAAGTCTATTTTCTGCTGCACAACGGAAGGACTCGATAGAAGTTTCCCATGAGAGCGATCTAAAAAACAAGCTTTTCCAGCCTCTGATTACAGTGATGCAGTTCCCATGAGTCAGTGTTAGTTGCGGCTTTTATAGCTGCTGTAGCTACAGCTACAACCAGAGACCTGAGGAAAATGATGAAACAAGAATCCAGATTATCCCAGTTCCAACCAACCAGCATCCGTCCGAGTACCGGGGCTTCATGATATTTTCTGGACGTCTTTTAGTCGGGGCTCAGGCGGTTGAGCAGGTCGTCCATTGATCGAAGGGTCGGTTGTCCCCCCCCCCAGCCAACCGTTGTTGTGTCCTTGGGCAAGACACTTTCCTCCCTGCCTCCACTGGTGCATGAATGGTCAGAGGCGCCAACTGGCAGCCACGCCTCCATCAGTCTGCCCCAGGGCAGCTGTGGTTCATCAGTAGTTACCATCACCAAGTATGAATGAATAACGGACACACTGGAAGAACTTTGAGCGTCTGGAAAAGCAGATAAATCTGATCTGTTATTAGTCCCAAAATGAAAAGACCTTTACAGTTAAACTTTGAATCTTTATTTTTATAACACTTTTCATCTAGAACACAAGACAAAGTGCTTTGCACCAGAACAAACACATAAAACAAGCACAATAATATAAAAATAAGAATAAAGCCCCCATCCCCTTAAACTTCTTCATCATCCAGGGTCTTCATCTGTAGAGAATCCTCTCTGATCGATCAAACATCAATACTTCTGATCAGGAAAAGCTGCACACTTTAGTTTAAAATAAAATAAAATAGTCTTCCAAGAAAAACCAAGTCTCTCCATTTTCTGACCAACGTTCTCTTTAAAGAAGTGCTGCAGTTTCTTTTCCTGATACAATCTTCTCTCTGCATGCTTGTGAGTTTTGGTCATGCATTCTCATCTAGATTAAAAGGGAAAATGTTTGATCTGCTTCTGAACATCTCCTGTGTCCGAAAAACTAAACTCCAACTTTTACAATAACATTTTATATTTGGTTCTCTGTTTATGCAAAAACTGGATGTTTTTTCTAGGAAACTATTGGGCTGAAATGTATTTGGTGTAATTCTGTGTTGCACCTGAAGATGGCAGTAAAACAAACACAGTCCAACAAGCAAAATCAAAAGGATTTTGATGCCAAAAGCCCAAAACACTCCAAAAAAACGAAGTTTCTTCCAAAATACTTAATAAATGTAATACATTTAAAGACTAAAAGATTTTAAAGCCTCGATATATTATTCTTTACTTAAATATCTTCTTACACAGATCTTAAAATCTCTGCACTGGCTCCCTGTCAGCTTCAGGGTTGATTTTTAAAATTCTTTTAGTAGTGTTTACAGTTTTTCTCAGTCACTTTAGTACAATTCTCAGATCAGAATTCAAGTTTGCAAATACATTTGTGCATTTCTCAAAACAATTTGTACAAACAGCAAAACACTATGGTTTTATTGCAAAAGCCTGTAACTTGCTCAAAACCCATAGTTCATCTCTCAAACCTAAGTCTTTATGTCATTGAACATGTCAGTGCCATCAGAATGTCAAGTCCTTGTGTCGTTGTCAACGAACAAGACAGTCAAATGACTTAGTCATGTTGTCAATATAACTGTGTACTTTAGAGGGAGGTTCTGATGGAAACTATGGCTAAAGTTTTGATGACAATTATTGTAAAATGGAAGTTACACCTTTTTTCTGTGATTGCAAGAGACTGGACAAGATTCACATTTACACTTTTATTGTTCATATTGTAATTTGTTGACAGACTATGTCATACCAACATAGAAAAAACCACTGCGTAACACAAAGGGAAAAACAAGATAGGACAATATTCTGTCCAACAGTCCAGGCAGTGCAGTAGGAATTGGTGTGGTCTTCCTACACCTCTTGTCGTTCCTGTATGTTAGGCCACAAATTCTCATCCACATCACAGCAAATATCCTCTCTTGCAATGCAGCGAAATATGTTTGTCACATTATGACAACTTGGTCAACCATTCTGCAGTTAATGACTTATACCATGAACTAATGACTAGATGTTTTGAGGAGGAAGACTATTGCACAGTGAACTAGATAATACATTTTGATCAACATGACAGAAACAATTGATAGTGTAGCAAAGAGCAGAGAATTGTACATAAACATTGCCATGGATGTAGCAAAGCAATTGTAACTTGTTCAAAGAAGTGAGAAACTGCTTATATGATGTGCACAAGTGACATCAGGATGTGAAGATTGAACAAATAGTTTTGGGAATTTCATTCTGATCTGAGAATTGTCCTAAAGCCACTGAGAAAAACTGTAAGAGTGTCCATGATTGTAGTCCTTCTTTGAAATCCGACTTGCTCTTAACTTATGAACCTCCTAGAGTCCTTAGATGCTCAGGCGCGGGCGGGCCTGCTGGCCCCCATGGTCAGGACAAAAACCACGGCGAGGCCTCATTCAGAAACTACGGGCCTCGTCTGTAGAATAGGATGTGAGGGCCTCATTCACTGTCTGTTTAACTCAGTTTTTAATTAGATTTAATGTCAAATCTGTTTTTTTATTGTTCATTCTTTTTATGTTTTATGATGGTTTATCATACCATTTTATTTGTTTTATCTAGAATTTTTACTCTTATATGTTTTGATATTTTAACACACATTTATTTTTTTAATGTCTTTTATCCAAGTTAGACTGTTTACGGGGTTTTTCTCCCCCTTAGTTAGTTTGTGTCTATGCCGACACCCCGGCCAATAGGAGGACAGGGCAGACGGCGCCTTCTAGGTTCTCGCTTCTTTAGCCTTTTTCTTCAGTCATTTCGCTTTTATTTGTGTATTTTATTTAATTATTTTATAGCGTGACTAGGGATTGGTGTTTTCTGCATTCGTGTTTGTTTTTTTACATGAAAGATGCTTTATAAATAAAATTAATTTGAATTTGAATTCTTTAATGTTGTATAATCAGGAAACGTTATAAAGAAATAGGAGTAAATATAAAAATCTGAAAAAAATTCAACCAAAAACAGACTCTGGTGAAAATGACTCCAATGCTAATAATCTGACAGTTTAATGCTTTTTTTTTTCATTGTTTCTTTCTTCGGTTTTATGCTTTTAAAAATGATGACAATCAATAAAAAATAATTTTCAAAACACAAAAGAGAAAAGATTTTAAAAACTGCAGAGAGGGGAAGTGATGACAGAGCAGCTGAGCGTGTTTCTGTCTTCAGGACCCGACAGGTCCGAGTGCTCGTTCTCACAACGCCCAGCAGAAACGAAAGTAGAGATGCTGGCAGCGTTCCCAGCATGCCGTGTGTCTGCATCAGACTCACAGGTTCTTCAGGTCAGGCGTGTGCGTGTTCAGGTGGACGCGATGAGAGAAGGAAGATCTAAAAACAGTGAAATGTTTCGTTTTCAGCTGCTACCGGCTGCTGATGGAACAGTGATGTAATAACAACACCGTTTAGGTTCTATTTTATAGTTTTAGGCCACTCCCCCATTTATAAAGTCCTGAGAGAAAAGCATCCTCTTTTTTTATTCCACGTTTGTGATTTGGTTTTTATTTAGGTTTTATTGATGGGGTTTCTGCAGACCTAAGACGTCATGTCACTTGAAAGCATCGGTTTCTGCTGGTTCTTTTGGCCCCGCTCAGGAAATGCAAAGGTCCGTTTGGGACCTGGTTCCTGTCAAAGCTGGTCGGATAAAAAGACAAAACTGGGTTGGTGACCCGAGCGGCTGATGGGGTGTCTGCTCTTCCTCTGTTTGGGCTTTCAAATCAAAATTCCCTTTCCTTCACAGGAACATGAATCTCTCCAGTCCGTCTCCAGCATCTCCGTCTGAAATGTCTCCCAGGACGAATGAAAGTCATTCAGACGGAGCGATGCAGAGCTCCACCCACGTTTTCTTCACCATCGCCTACAGTCTGCTGTTTGTGGTCAGTCACGTCCTTCCTCTACTGGTTCGGCGTTGAGTGAAGTCCAGGCCTGATGGCGGTTCTTGTGTTTGTTGGTCCTCAGGTGGGTTTGCTCCTCAACGGTTTCACTCTGAAGGTCTACTTCTGCAGAGCTCAGCAGATGACAGGCAGCAGCGTCACCATCTACCTGAAGAACCTGGCGGCTGCAGACTTCCTCCTCAGCCTCTGCCTCCCCCTCCGAATCATCAACTTCTCCTTCAAAGACCTCACCATCCGTAAGACCTACTGCAGCTTCGGCGCCTCGGCCTTCTACCTGAACATGTACGCCAGCATCCTCTTCATGGGCTACATCGCCACGAACAGGTATGTGGTCACAGAGAAATGAAAAAGTCTGGTGAATTTGGAGGAGGTTTTAGCTTTGGACGTCCTCCACATTCGTCTCTCACTGCCCTCTCTGTCTCTCTGCAGGTATTTGAAGATTGTCCATCCTGTAGGAAACCACGTCCTCCAGACACGTAAAGCTGCTTTTATCCTCTCCACGGTAACCTGGGCGGTCCTTGGGTCTGGAATGGGCTTGTACGCCATCCTGTCGATCGCCACAGCGAAAGAGAACGTCACCGTCCCCCCGGAGATCAGCTGTGATTTCCTGCAGGGTCCGGAGGTGGACCTGCTCTACAAAGCCGTCCACACCATCTGCTTTATCGTCTTCCTGTTTGTCCTGGGCGCCCTGGCCTTCCTGTACCGCGGCATCTCCAGACGGGTGTTGCTGATGCAAAGACGGCAGTCGGCGACGTCCACCTCCAAAAAGCTCACCAAGTCCCGCAGAAACATGCTGGTCCTGGTCAGCGTCTTCAGCATTTGCTTCGTCCCGTATCACCTGATTCGTCTTCCTTACGCCTTCAACAAGAACTCTGTGCAATCGTGGGGGCAGTGGTTCACTAACCTAAAGGAGGTGGGGGTCATGCTGTCGGCTTGTAACGTCTGCCTGGACCCCCTCATCTACTTCATCTTCTGCAAAGCGTTTCGCGCTCAGCTGATGTTCAAGAGGGTTTTCGACACATCAGAGGTCTCGGCGACGTACTTTAACCCGGACAGGAGGACCAGCGACGGTTCCAACAGGAACAACGGGAAGCTGTCGCTAAGCTCCTTAACCAAACGCCCCAGCGTGGTGTAAGGCCGACACTCCAACCATCTGTGCGGCGGTCAGAGCTCCCATTCTCAACCACACACACTCAGGAGATGGAAAAATCCTTCTGGCCATGTGACCTGCTGGTCAGCTTTGTGCGGGTCGTTATCTTGGTTGGATTGGAAGAAATGACGTCATTTCTTCCCAAGTACATTTTCAAGAATGTTGACTCCAAGGAGGTCTTGGAGTAAACTGTAAGTATTTTTCTGATCCTCCTGAAGAATGCAAAAACTCATGGGATTGTGGAACCAGCCCCCCCGTGGTTAACTGAAGGTCTTCAACCAGTGGTGGAAGGAAGTAAAGTGTTTTGTCCTCCGGACGTCCTGAAAGATCACAGAGGGTTCCTAAAGGGACGCTTGGATCATGTTTTCTATCTGTTCCTTTCAATGAGTCGTTTTTTTATGGTCAGAAAAAGACTCTTCTGTTGACCGATGGAGGAATCCACGAAAGACCCAAGTCTGCAAACAGTCACAACTAAAATGCTGCCTTCCTGTTTAAAAGAAAGACAGAATGTGAGAAGAAGCTGCAGAAGTGGCTTTTTCTGTCTGTCCACACACAAACAGAACCTTCCAGATGAAACCAGCTCCCATAATGCACCTGGACAAATCTGCACAGACCAGCAAGAGCGCCGCCACTTCTGAATATCAACTTTTTTTATTTGCCGTGAAAACATTACAAGCAAACCAACAGAGACTTGGAGCTGAAATGACTCCCAGAAAAAGTTCTGGTGGTTTTATTCTGTTTTTGTGTTGAAAATATTGTTTCATTTCTTAAAGAAAGGTCAGTAATAACATTGTTAAATTATTTATTTCTAAGATATTTAATATGTACAAATGTGTATATATTCACACATCTATGTTTGTTCCATTGTTTGCTTCTTTGTCAATTCTGTTTAAGCAGTTTTTTATTTCTTATTTTATGTTTTATTTTTTTTCACTCCTGGAACAGTAAAAACTGTAAAACTTTAAGAAGAGTTTAAATTAAAAAATATATTTTATGGAAGTTATATTATAACTTATCAATAAAAAATATATATTACTCTTTGTTTTTGTTGATAAAAAAAGAATGAATCTTTAATTCTGACATTAAACTCCTACCTACCTTCTAAAATAGAACGGATCGTAAACGGACATTTTTAACACGCAAAGCTGTGATGTGGTCGTACCGAGTCTCCTCCCTCCGTCCGAGTCTGAAGCAGACCCGAAGTGACACGTGTTGCAGTTCCTCAAATGACCACTGGAGGCTGGTTATAGCAGAGAAAATGAACTGAAAGGTCAAAGCTTTCTCACTTCAGTAGAGCCCCGTCCCCCCCCCCCCCCACCTCAAAGGGACATTCAACTTTCAACTCTCTAATCAAAATTCAGTTTGCCATTTAAAATTCAATAGGAAAACAATTATAGTCAACCTTAAAATGTTCAAGTTAAAGTTATAATTGAAGAAAGATCTATTGAATTTTAACTATCATGGTGGCTTTAAATGCATTTTACATTTTATCAGTCAAAATTTAATTCCGTCACGCATTTTTTAAATGATTAGTTCATCTAAAGACATTTGAATTCATTCGGTTGTAACTTCATGTTAAAGAAACTCCAAATCTATTGCATTTTGGTTTGTTATGGCTTTTTTTGGACAACATTTTAAAGAAACGGCGTGATAACGCTGGTGTTATGCATTCGCATTCACACACTGTCATGCCTCCTCTGCCCCAACATTCAGAGTTCAGTCTGTCTGACTCTCACCAGGGCGGGTGTAGTGTAAAGCAGAAAATAGATATTTCTGTCTGGAGACAGTTTCAGCAAATATCTGATCAAGCAGAATTAGCTCCGCCTTCATGCTGTTTAAATCAGGCAGCAAATCAGCCTGAAATGTTGCTGCGTTACCAAGTTGCTTGAAAAGTCTGTGCACAAAGGGGCGTGGCCTGTGGTCACATGCACTTCAATGGGGGTGCTGCTCCAGAAACAGACAGGAAAACACCTTCTTGTGTCAGTCTGCAGCTTCCGCAGCAGCGAGCACATGGTCTGCTGCTGCTGCTCAGCTAACCCAACGCACCTGAGCTCCATCGCATGGTCGAACCCAACGCACCTGAGGTCCATCGCAAGGTCTGGGATCCTTTAGGAGGACCAAGCAAAAGGTAAAGCTTTTCTCTCTGAAAACTAAGGAGACGTTGATGCGTATGATGAAGGTCACAAAGCACAGCCTGAAGGGAACCTTTCTGGTTTGTGACCTTTCAGAATTTAGACTTTGGTATGAAGACGGTTCTTCTGAAATGACTGAACCACCAGGAAAAACCCAGTAGATTCAGACCTGAACAATTGTGGGTGTCAGTGGGAGTAGCTTAAACGCTCTGACATTTCCCAAACTCACATTTACTTCTGTTTTTTTTCTGAGAGTCAGAACGTACAGCGGGGAAAATAAGTATTGAACACGTCAACATTTCTCTCAAAACATATTTCTAATCGAGCTATTGACGTGAAATTTTCACCAGATGTCTGCATCAACCCAAGTAATGCACACATAGAAAGAAATCCAAACATTTATGTCCATAAATGAAGTTATGTGTAATAAAGTGAAATGGCACAGGGAATAAGTATTGAACACACTTACTGAAATTTATTTAATACTTAGTGCAAAAACCTTTGTTGGTGATTCCAGCCTCAAGACGCCTCCTGTATGGAGAAACCAGTGGAATTCTTTGCTCAGGTGTGATTTTGGCCCAGTCATCCACACAAACTGCCTTCAAATCTTCAAGGTTCCGGGGGTCTCTTCTGTGAACACGGATCTTCAGTTCTTTCCAAAGATTTTCAATTGGATTCAAGTCTGGTGATTGACTGGGCCATTCTAGCAGCTTTCTTTTCTTTTTCTTCAACCAGTTGAGTGTTACCTTGGCTGTGTGCTTGGGATGGTTGTCTTGCTGAAAGATCCACCCTCTTTTCATCTTCAGCAGCCTGGCAGATGACAGCAGATTCTGATCAAGAATGTCTCCATACTTTTCTCCAGTCATTATTCCTTCAATGATATGAAGTCTACCAGTACCACATGCTGAAAAACAGCCCCACGCCATGATGCTCCCACCTCCAAACTTGACTGTTGGTATGGTGTTTTGGGGGTGTTGTGCGGTGCCATTTTTCCTCCAAACATGTTGTGTCTTATGACATCCGAAGAGTTCAATTTTGGTCTCATCTGACCAGAGTATCTTCTCCCAGAATGTCATGGGTTTATCCAAATGTTGTGTGGCAAACTCCAAACGAGCTTCAACATGCTTCTTCTTCAAAAATGGAGTCTTGCGTGGTGTGCGTGCATGGAGGCCATGGCGGTTGAGTGCATTACTTATTGTTTTCTTTGAAACAACGGTACCTGCTGATTCCAGGTCTTTCTGAAGCTCTCCACGAGTGGTCCTGGGCTGTTGGAGAACCCTTCTGATGATTGTTCTGACTCCTCTGTCTGAAATCTTGCGAGGAGCACCTGGCCGTGGCAGGTTTATGGTAATGCCGTGTTCTTTCCACTTCCGGATGATGGCCCCAATGGTACTCACTGGAACTTTCAGAAGTTTAGATGCCTTCAGTGTGTTTTGCAACAATAAGGTTGCGTAGGTCTTTAGACAGCTCTTTGCTTTTACCCATCATGCAATGCTTCTTGTCTAACACCTTGCTGGTGAGAAACCTTTTTAAAAGGCATCAATCAGGACTATACCAGCTGATATTACTTTGCACTAATAGGGGGCAGGTTAACCTTCTGAATACTGACAAACTCCAGCTGCTTTCTTGGCTTGCCAGACATTTTTACTCCTCCTTTTCTTCATGTGTTCAATACTTATTCCCTGTGCCATTTCACTTTATTACACATAACTTCATTTATGGACATAAATGTTAGGATTTCTTTCTATGTGTGCATTACTTGGGTTGATGCCGACATCTGGTGAAAATTTCGTGTCAATAGCTCGATTAGAAATATGTTTTTTGAGAGAAATGTTGACGTGTTCAATACTTATTTTCCCCGCTGTAACTGTGGAGGACCGTCTGTCTGTGGTGGCTTAGTAACCGACATGTTCTTAGCACTCCTATTAAAACCACAGCGTGTTGTGAAGCCAAGCATCCAACCAGACTGCGGCTCACACCTCATGGTTCTGATGAAACGCTGCAGTTGTGTCAAACTTTACCTGGCAGGTGGGGTCTTGTGCTGGACCCAGGGCACGACAGAGGGAACTGTTCTGGCTGTTTTTTCTGGTTGGACAGGAGCTTGTACCTTTGCCTCCCTACTCTCTGGCGCTGGGGGCTCCTGGGGCGGTACCTCCACCTCTGGTTTTGGTGGTTGGCATTGTGTTTCTCGGAGGGGCCCTTGATCTGCTTCTGCGGGGGTGTCTTCATTCAATACCATCATCGTTCACAGTAGAACCCCCACCTGAACACAGGTGTCTGCTCACCTTCACACAAGCAGGATATCTGTGTGTGTGCAGGAATGCTAAATGTGTTTGCTTGTATACGTGTATAAACACTCACAGACCAGTTTATCAGGTCCACCTTGCTGGTACCGGGTGGGACCTCTTTTCCCTTCAGAACCGCCTTAATGCTTAGTGGCATGGACTCACAGAGGTTCTGGAAACATTCGTCAGAGACTTTGGTCCATGTTGACATGACAGCATCAGTTGCTGCAGATTTGTCTGCTGATCATCCATGATGCTGGTCTCCCGTTCCACCACATTCCAAAGGTTCTCTACTGGGTTCTCGTGACTGTGGAGGCCGTTTGAGTCCAGAGAACTCATTGTCATGTTCTAGAAACCAGTCTGAGATGATTCCAGCTTGATGACATGGAGCCTTATCCTGCTGGAAGTAGCATCAGAAGATGGAACACTGTGGTCAGAAAGGAATGGACATGGTCAGCAACAATACTCAGGTAGGCTGTGGGGTTGAAACCATACTCTGTTGGTTCTAAGGGGACCAAATTGAAGAAAATATCCACCACTCCATGACACCACCACCACCAGTCTGGACCACTGATACAAGGCAGGATGGATCCATGCTTTCATGTTGTTCTGACCCTACCATCTGAATGTGGCAGCAGAAATGGAGACTCATCAGACCAGACAACGTTTGTCCATCTTCTATGGTCCAGTTTGGTGAGTCTGTGTGAATTGTAGCCTCAGTTTCCTGTTCTTAGTTGACAGCAGTGGTACCCGGTGTGGTCTTCTGCTGCTGTAGTCCATCTGCCTCCAGGCTGGACGTGTTGTTCTTTCAGAGATGCTCTTCTACAGACCTTGAATGGAACCAGTGGTTCTTTGAGTTCCTGTTCTCTTTCTATCAGCTGGAACGTTCTCATCCATCATATATCAGGATTCTGTGTATGAGCAGCTCTTTGTTGATTGGTTCCCCAAACGTTTGTCACTTTTTCTGTATTTTTTCACTGCTTCTTAGTAAAACTCTTAGGAAGTGCTCACATACACACCTGTCAGTCACGATGCTACCATTCAAATTTAACTTTATTTATAGAGCACCTTTTCCTACTACAGAACACCTGGAGGTGCTTTACATAAAACAAATAAAAAGTCAAATAACAGCATGCTTGTCCGTCACTGCTGCCATCTTTCAGGAGGCTTTGACTCCCGTGGTTCTGCTTTCCTCAGACGGTCCTGCATTTAGCTGCTGTTTTTCTGAGGTTCCCGTTCTGCTTCAGAACGTCATGAGAACATTAGCAGCCTCCGTCCTGGTGTTGGATATAAACCACGAGGATTCTGTGCTTCATTTCTCAGACCTTTTTTCTACCCTTTTAACACGAAGCTGATTGGATGACGGGGTCGGCTCCCCCCATCCCCCATAACGGTCACTGGGCCTCCCAGTTTCCTGCTGCTTTACTGCTGAATGGCTGACATTCACACGTGTCTCACACATCTGTGAGTTTACAGGCGTGCAGCAGAGGAAAGGACATCTATGGAGCCCTCCAGGTGCCAGTGGATAAAAAACAGAAGTGCTAAACCAACAACGCCCACGGATTAACCCTTGTGCTATCTTAGATGACCCCCCCCTTCCATTGAGGTGTTCTCCCTACCATGACAAAGGTGGATAAAGGTGGAAAGATTTCATGTAATCCATGGACACCAGTGAAGATCACAAATCATTGAAGAAAAAAGGTTCAGAGCTCTGTCTAGTGGGTCTAGATGACCCAACTCCCAATGGTAAAGTGCCTAGGATAGCACAAGGGTTAATCAATTGTGCTCGTGCTGTTGTGCAATCGCAGCTGTAAACTTCAACATCAACCCAAAAGACAACAATTTGACACAATAGAGCCCACAAAAAACGCAAGGACACAACTGCTACTGCAAAGGTGAAACATCATGAAGGGCTTGATAAAGAAGCGTTCCACAGAGGTGCTCTTCCTTATGTTGTCCCATGTTTGCCTCGGTTCAATGGTTATGACTCCAGGATCCTCTTTATGTTGACACATCTCCCTCTTT
This sequence comes from Oryzias sinensis, assembly GCA_037389245.1. Taxonomy (NCBI): domain Eukaryota; kingdom Metazoa; phylum Chordata; class Actinopteri; order Beloniformes; family Adrianichthyidae; genus Oryzias; species Oryzias sinensis. Next base: position 1,641,379 of record CM074488.1, read on the forward strand.
GTGTGAGGACCATATGTTTGTGGCACAATCGAATTTGTCTTACTCGCTGTGGCTGATGGCAGTCTGGAAGGACGTAATGATCTCCAGATGAAGCCATCACGAACAAGATCTAAACAAGAGTGAGAGAAAGTAACCGTGTTTGCAGATGATGAGGTGATTTCCCAGGCTGATCTTAATCTCGGCTGAGGCGCTGTTCTAATCTGAGCTCACTTCCGAGGCAAACACATGCGTTTGTGCTGATCATGTTTCAGGCTTTAGAGTTTTGGAAATTGCGATTTACCAGATTCATAACTTTCCTTTAACTATATCAAATGCATCGGAATTAGCATGTTAGCTATAGTATCCACCTTTGTTTGCGTTACAGAGGTTCTAGGAACAGATTGGTGCAGTGCTACAGTCCCTGATTTCAGCTCGTCAGCGACTGTTGCACCACTTTTGATGAAGGACTGAGGTTGTTGTGGAGGTTATGACACCAAGCTCCAGACGACTCGCCGGCCTCAGGACGTCACTGCGGTTTGCAAAAGCAAAGTTCCCCTGAGCTTAAATGTCTTGGTGATCATTGGGCCGTCACAGAGATACCTGTCATTTTTATTTCCTGGTGGGAATCCGACTACATTTAAAGGCCCTTCAGGTTTGAAGGCAGCTAAACACAGAAACGTGAGTCAAGGAGAAGAAAGAGAGAAACTTTTCTGCAGAAAATCCAGCCGTTTGGGGTTCTCTTTGCTGCTTTTGGAGTTTCTTGGTCTGCTGTTATTCTCATGTTTCCACCAGAGATGATGAACGTGACCAAACGCCACATGTCCAGAAGCTTCTGAGTGCAGAGACGTTTGCTCTTTTTTTATTTGCTGTGGTTTCAACTTCTCTGTTCTTCAGGAAAACAGCCCTCATGATGTCCAACTCCTCCAACTTCAGCGCCGCGGGAGCAGAGGAGGGGAAGAAGTGCATCGTCAACGACCAGATGAGGCCCTTCATCGTCCTCTACATCCTCATCCTCACCGTGGGGCTGCCCGGAAACCTGCTGTCGGCGTGGGCCTTCGTCCGCTGCTGCAAAGCCAAAGTAGGACGGTAGTCCACTTCACAAATGGGTGGGGGGGGGCTGAAAGAGCTCTATCCAGAAGGTGTTAAAGGTGTGGACTTCCATAAATCCATCCAGAACTTTTGGTCACTCCTGAGCTCTAACAACAGCAGGAAAAGAGACCTGAAAGAACCAACAGACTCAGGATTCTGGTGAAGGACTAGACGTCTTACTGACTCCGCCCACTCAGGTTCTTGATGCGTTGATGAGGGTTTTTTTCAGAAAACAAACTTACAGGTTTAGTGATGTAAAAACCAACAGACTAGAAACTCACTGGAGGAGGGGGGGTGTACAAAAACAAATATTTGTGTGATCAAACTAACATGAACCTGAACTTTACTGCAGTCAATTTAATGAATTGTCAAAAATCAGATGAATGTTCACTTCTATAATGAAACATGACTCGTAATGATTTTACTTGAAAACCAAAAAGTAAAATGGTTGAAGGTCAAACTCACAACTAACAAAGAATAGGGGGGATTAAATATGGAGGGGAAAAACCTTCAGAGATGAGCAGAATTCACTGCTGCTTCTCAGAAACCATTAAAAATCCTTTATTTTTCTCTAGTTTGACTCCAATTCTCTGCAGAAAAACATCCCAGAGACAAATCATCTGTGGCACTGCTGCTGCTTTGCTGCGGCGCCGTTTCCACGGCAACCATTGTGATGAGGCAAACAGTCGGAGACAACGTTCTTAATCTAAACAAAAATATGGACTGCAGGAAGTGGAGTTTGGTCACAAAGCTGTTGGGGAAGAAGCAGAAGTGTTTTTACCGTCTGTCATGTCTGCAGCCGTCAGAGCGAGTGATCTTCCTCGGTTTCACCACAGATGAGCTGTCAACCAGGAAAAGCATCTGTTCACACCTAAAGCGTTACTCGCATGCAGATTTCTCTGAGACCATCCAGTGTGTTCAGGTTTCATGTCTGCTCGTGCCTCAGGAAAAGCGGAGCGCCGGCGTTTACCTGCTCAACCTGCTGCTGGCCAACCTCCTGTTCCTGGGCGCGCTGCCCTTTAAGGTCCTGAAGGACCTGGGAGCGGCGCCGTGGAGCCTCATGGTGTTCCACTGCCAGTGCAGCGCTGTCCTCACCTACATCAGCCTGTACGCCTCCGTGGCCTTCCTCACCTTCATCATAGTGGACCGTTACCTGCAGGTACTGAAGGAAACCCCGCCTCCTGAGTCCACAGAGGCTCCGCGGAGGTCACGGTGGGTGGTGTAAACTGTAGTTCTCCTGCAGGACCGGCACTCGGCCCACTCTCTGAGGCTGCAGGAACCCAGCTTCGCCTGGCTGCTGTGCGCCGTCGTCTGGCTGCTGCTGCTGGTCATCATGGTGCCAAACATGGCTCTGCCCACCAAGCAGGTCCAGGTACGTGTGACGCCTGCAGCACTGTTTCAGGGAGCCGTGGAGCCCAAGGGGACAGGGCTCTTCAGGCAGGACGTCCAGGGTCTGTCTAACATCCTGCTCCTTTTAAGGAGGACAAGCAGATAGGGCATGTGCATCTGCGTGCGTATGCGCAGACAGCTACAGCTGCCATAGAAGCAGACGCAGACGGTGGTTAATGTGGCTTTGTCAGACCTGCGATAGACGCGGCGACTCCTCTCTGCTGCTCTGACGGTCCAGATTCTAAAGACTGAAGTCTGAACCTCCAGACCCAAAGGTCACAGGTAGTGAGGAATGTGATTCATCCTGGAGGTCGGCCTGCTCTCCTGGAACGGGCCGGTCCTGCAGAATTCATGGTCTCGGTAAATCCAGAAGAACTGGATCTGTTTTGTCTGATCTGAATAATCGGAGGGGATTTTTGGGCCGTTGGGCTGCAGTTCCTGTAAACGGGGGAATGTGTGGTTGCTGTGGGACTGAAATCATGTGAAATTGTGGGTGTGGCCTCGCAGTCTCTGACGGTCGTCATGGCGACCAGCAGCATGTAGGGATCCTGCAGCACAAATCAGCATCGACCATCTGCTGCTCAGGAGGCTGAGACTAGAAAACAGGAAGTGTGGCTTGTTGTCAGAAAACGTGTCAGACTGGAGCGACCCGCCCCCATGAGAAAGAGGAAGTGGGGTTTAATCTCAGGAAGCTGGGCTGGGGGGTTCAGTTCACCTGAGAACATGGTGACCGCTCCCACTAGAGTCCTGTAGTGTCTGAGATGACCCTGGGTGACCCTGAGCTTCATGTGACCCTCTGCCCCTCCCACAGGTGCAGAGGTACCTGAGCTGCACCTCCCTGAAGGAGGAGCTCGGCCTCCGCTGGCACACCCTCACCGTCTTCCTCAACACGGCGCTCTTCCTCAACGCCTCCGCCGCCGTGCTCGTCTCCAGCAGCCTGGCCCTCAAGCACTTCCTGCGCAGCCGCAGCGCCGCCGCCCGGCGGGCGCTGGTCAGCGTGACGCTCATGGCGCTGGCCTACGTCCTCAGCTTCGTTCCCTACCACGCGGTGAGGACGCCGTACACGCTGGCCCAGACCCAGGTCATCAGGGACTGCAGGACCAGGAGGCAGCTGTTCCTGGGGAAGGAGGCCACGCTGGTGCTGAGCGTGCTGCACGTCTGCCTGGACCCCCTGCTCTTCTTCCACCTAGACCCCGCCTTCAGGGGGGTCATCCAGGACCTGCTGCCGTGCACCACGCACTGCAAAGCGGCCGCAGACATGAGGCGGAGAACACGCAGGAACACGCAGGAGGACCAGGAGGAAGGAGGCGACTCCAGTCGACTGTAGAGGACAAAGAGAGGAGCTTCTGAAGGAAGATGGCTTCCATGTTTGCAGACGATCCAGGACTCAGAGACTTTAGGTCAGTTCTCTGCCGTTCTAGAAGAAACCTTTGAATCAGAAACATCGAGCTGTCATTGTCCAAACGACCAGCAGAGGGCAGAGTGAGATCAGCAGCACCACTTCTCCTCATTGCTTTGAGTTCAGAACCAGAACTTTTCCTCCCGTCTTCCTCTACAAACAGACTTCTGAGCCCCAAACCGTTGTAGTTCTTTTCGGATCAGATTGTTTTCTTCAGACTCAGTCCATGTAGGTCAGACTCTGTTAGACGATGTGGTTCCTGTCCTCGCTGACCCTGCGGCCGACCTGTGACTCCAGACCGGTACTGGTCGGTTTGATGAGTCGGACCGGTTTCAGCTTTGGCGTTCTTCGGCGCTGATGAAGGGTCCAAATGGGTGACGCATAACTCTGAACCAGAACTAACCCAAACTGACTCCTGTGGAGCCGGACCAACACAGAGTTTCTGCTGCGTCGCTTTTCAGAACCAGAACATTTATCATTTCATCCCAGAAAACGCTGCAGTTTCAGGACAGATGTGTTTGGAACCCTTCTTCAGTGTGGGTCGTTTGGTCTGGTTCTGCTGGACCGGCACCGAGGGAGGCTTTCTCTGCATCAGCGTTTCTCTGGAGTTCTCAGAACTGAGCGGCTTCCGGCCGATCCGGATCTCGCTCATCAATCTGGCTGCAGCGGGTCGGACACAGAGGAGATTCTGTCAGGACGCCGGCTCTGAAAAGGCCAAATCTGCGCCGGGTTTCTGTTTTTGGTGGCAGAACCTGAATGAGATAATCGGATTAGCTGGATTGGATTAGAGTGGAAAACCCGCAGAAGCTCAGCAGGCAGGAATTGTTTGGTCCGGACGGACAGAGAGAGGCTGAAGGTCCGGATCCACTGAAGAAAGTTGATCCATCTGATCTGATCTGATCTGATGTTCATGTTGGAATCAGACGTTCTCCAGAGGACCTCTGTGAAGCTCCTGCAGGGGCGCCTTAGATGGGACATTTTGCTGGGGGGGTGGGGGTGTACAAAGGTCTTTTTTTGCTACGTTCCCCTCCCAACATTTCTGGGGAAACAGTTGCCCTCATCCACACTAACCATGCACAGATGCAGCCCCCCCCTGCTATGTCATGGGGGGGGGGGGGGCTCAGCTGCTCCAGCTCAGAGGATGATGAGGCTCTGCTCCTCCTCAGTGATATGGGGGCCCGTCTGTGTGATGACCAAACCTGCTCCCTCCGCCGTAGGGAGGGGCGGAGTCTAAACAGCTGAGCTGAAACAGACTTCATTGGAAAACGTCAAATTCAACTCAACTTTATTTGTAGCCCAAATTCACGACAGCAGTCGTCTCGATGGGCTTCGTATCGCTAATTGAAAAAGTGGAATCTAAAGAATCAGGAATACATAGAGTTCAATAAGAAAATACTAAATAAAACCAACAAACCGACTAAACTAAACTGGCATCCCTGCCCTTAGACCCCCCCTTAAGGACAAACTCCCCCAAAAAACTGATTCTGGAAAAAGAAAAAGGACCAGAACGTCCCGGACAGTTGGATCCGGGTCACGCTGATCATTTAAACGTCAAAGCTCTAAAATAAAATGAAGCTTTAAATCAATAAACTGTGATTTTAATTTGATTCCACACCAACAGACCCCCCCCTCCCCCCCCCAACAACAGCTGAGTCTCCATTAAAAACAGGTTCTTCTGCAGACTCAACAACGCTGAAGGTTCCTCTGCCATTTCTCCTGGGGGGTGTTCCTTAAGTGTCTGAAACAGAATGTGTGTGTGTGTGTGTGTGTGTGTGTGTGTGTGTGTGTGTGTGTGTGTGTGTGTGTGTGTGTCTGTGTGTCTGTGTGTGTCTGTGTGTGTTTGTGTGTGTGTGGGGGGGGTGGTGTTCAGAGTGAAGTCAGAGCTTTAAATCAGCTGCTTTAAGGTCAGCTCTGCGTGTTTGGATCTGCTCTGCTCCGGTTCCCATGTCTCCTGACGGGTTCTTGCTGGGTTCTGGCAGAGTTCAGGCCCAGCTGGCTGACCCGGGTCTCCCTGGACCCGTTCAACAGAAAACATCTGGACCGGCTGAGATAAGCGCGCGCTCGCTGTGTCCTTGGTGTTGCAATCAAACATTCAGCTCTAAAATTAGCCCCGGAAGACCAGAGATGTTAGCTCATGCAGCAGATATGGACCTGGGGGGGGGATTATGGGGCAACACATCAGGACTGAGGCCGTTAAACTGAGACTCAGTGTTTTCCTCTAAAAGCATCTTTCTAATTATGTATTCTGTGTTTTATCTTGAAAGCTGCCAAACAGTTTATTATTATTCTGATCAGAGCGATCCTGTCATGATGCTGATCCGTTTGTGACCTTCATCCGTCCTGAACCTCCGTTCCCGCCTCCAGGGGAACCACACACGGCGGGCACAGCCGTTATCCCGCCGCTGACATTCCAGTTTGTTGCTGGAATTCTCCGGTTTTCCGTCTTTCTTTCCTGCTTCTCTCTTTGTCCTTTTTAAGTCACCAAAAACACCAGAGGACAAACCATTTATAGTTGGGGGGGGGGGGTCGCTGGGTGCCGTGGGAACAGCTTCAGAAAAAATGACATCACAAACACACAGAAACACAGCGACCCACGGTCCCATTCCTGCTCTGGAACACTCACACCTCCGTCTTTGTTCTCCTCCAGAACCACTGCAGCTCTTTGTTCTGACGGACCGTCAAAGTTCTGACGGAACTTTCTCCGTTTTTCCATTCTGGTATTTATGGTGGGATGGGGCAAACGTCCTCTGGTCTCCTGCTTCAGTCTGATCTTTGGGGTCTTTATCTGGATCTTTTTTGGGGTTTTATAAAGTGCTTTCTCAGGTTGTCATCAGGTGCTGCATAAAAACAAAGGGACACATCAAACGGAGCGGCTCCGAGTCGTTCCAGTCGGTCTCGTCTGTGGTGAGTGACCCACGGGTCACACCAAAGCTTCGGCTTCAAGAAAAAGGCAACTGGAGAGGAAAACTGCTTCTGCTAGGGAGATTTAGGAAAAACTGTCCATCAGAACCAGACTCGGTCATGGGGAGGGGAGGGGGGGGTCTTCATCTGGGAGTCTGAGAGGGCGGGAAATAAAAGAAAGGATGTCAAAAGGTCAGTTTTAGGCTAAAGGGGTTTCATGGCTGCTACGCCTTCAACGCCTTCAATCAATGGTACAGGGCTCTTATTTTGAAGGGGCACAGCCTGGTCATGGCCAAATAAAAAATGAAAAAGATCAAAAGGAAAGAGTTAGAGGATTGTTGTCATAAGTGATCTGGAAACGCGAGCAAAAGGCTTTTCTGCAGTACTGCGTTCAAACACCAGGGGCAGGATTGCAGTTTTCTCTCTGAATGTCTCCACGTCTCCACTTCATCTGTTGTATTTTTTATTTTTGTTCCAGTTCTGTGAAGCTGGCGCTGGAATCATTATTCATGCTTCCTTTTTTTTTTACAACCAATTAAAGTTTTTCTCTTCTGGTTTTACAACAAAATAAAAAAACCTTAAATCAATGACCTTTTGACACGCATGTCTACGTGGCGGCATAACGAGTTCGTATCCTCGCCGTGTGACTTCAGTCTGAGGCCCGACTCACCATCTGCAGCATGTGGCTCCTCCCGTCGGATGCTCTTCAGTCGGTTGTCGTATATTAGCCGTCGTATGTTCGGTTTTCTTCAAACCTTTATGACCTCCTGAGCATTTATGGCTCCTTCTGCGTCCCTTCAGCTGGTTTTCCTGAAAGGGGGATCCTGGAGGAGACAAACAGACAGAGAGATGTTTCCTCTTTCACCACTCTGTGGTTTATTGCTGCTCAGACTGAAACGACACATCCCCGTTGTCGTGACTACAAAACAAACCCCATACAGACCGGGGGGGAGGGGTCCCTTTAAAGTTTGAATCAACCTCATCAATCATCATTTTTTCCATCGATCACTTATTGGACGTTTCTTTAGTTTGGAGGTTAATCCATTTGGTTGAGATTAACAGGTTATGCCACTAGATGGCAGTATAGATTCCACTCAGACTCAGAGGATTGTGGCCGAAAAGAAGTTTTTTTTCGTTTGTTTCATTGGCATCTTGGCCAAACATGATGTCATGAAACCGTACAAAATTGGGACGACGGTGCGGCTAACGTTTTTTTTTTTATGACCCACGTCTTTGTGTGGTCTGTAGAGAACAGTTCACGGATCACTTCCTCCTTCCAGACAGAAATAAAGAGATAAGCAACCGCTGCATGGAAGTACTGCAGTCTCCTGCAGCTTCAGGGCTTCGTGCTGATTGGTCGGACTCTGTTGTTCGACTTTAACCCCATGTGATTTGGATCAGAACACTCGAACCAACCGGGGAGTACAACACAAGCGGTACATAGTGTTCAGGGGTAATTGATGGTAGCCCTAGCATGCTACGCTAACATCAGTGAATTCTCTGGAATCTTTGAAGTCCAGAATCTGGTCCTGAAACATTACTCCATGACATTCATCGTTATATAGCGCCCCCTGGTGACTGAGTGAGGAAACAACTGCTTCCTGGTTCGCTGACCTGCATGTTTTTCTCTGCCTGAGGCCTAATAATTATAAATAATAATTCACTGTATTTCAGACTCAGATACTGTCCATAAAAGAAGAAAGAGAACTACAATTTACGACCATTTAAACAGAGTCTCATCTCTGTGCTCAGTGCTTCCTCAAGGCGGAGGTGTAGCGGCATGAGCTCATTCAGGGATCAGTCAGAGACATAATTCCTTTTAAGACTTGTCCAGGCGCTCCATGAGGCGGTAGGTAAGATGACGTAGTAGTGCCTCACAGGTGGGGATGTGAGCTGAATGGCTCTGTACCACCTGGGCAGCTGTAGCAGAAGGAGGCATCGTTAAAGGCCACCATGAATTTACGGAATGTCCCACGTCCATAAGTCCATCTGCCATAGTCAGAGCAAACTTTTAAAAGTTTTTGTATCCCAACATTGATGACAAGGTCATCAGAATACATGTGATGGTCAAAAATCTGACCTCCAAAGACACACCCAGTTTTGCACAGATTTAACTCAGTAGAAAGATCAATATATACATTGAAGGAGAACAGAGAAAGAACCCCTCCCTGTTGATCACATAAGTCTCTGATGATTATTGTTGGATTAGTGTACCAAAAAAACCAGGAATCGTACCAGATGTCTCGGCACACCTTGATATAACAGCTTCTGAAATAGTTTGTGGTGGTTCACCCTGTCAAAGGCCTTAGTGGAATGGAGTGGAAACAAGTTTATTTGGAATATTAAAAAAAACACACATTAAAAAAAAGAGAAAATAAAGAAAACGTTTACACTCGAGAAAAAAAAAGGTCAAACCAGGAAGATGACAGATACGTGATGGATGATGAAGAAGAACTGATGAAGAACATAGAGGTCGGAGAAAGATGAAGAGGATTTCCAGAGGAAAGGTCAAACGGTTCAATTGGACTTGCTGTTCAACTGGCTGTGAGGAACATCTGCATGGTAACCATGGTAACGGAGAAACTGCTGAGTTCACAGGTTTGAAACCTGAGCAGGTTGTTGGATTGAAGACTGAAGACGATGTTTTTGGTTTACCTGCAGAGTCGCAGGTCTGAGGACGTCTGGGGCGACCACCATCTGGTGGAATGGTAAATGGTGTGAACTTGGTGTATAGCGCTTTTCTACCTACAAGGCCCAAAGCAGTCACACACACATTCACACACACATTCACACACTGGTGGCGGCTCCGCTGACAACCACAGGCAAGGTGGGGTTCAGTGTCTTGCTCAGGGACACTTCGACTCATGGGCGCAAAAGGCGGGAATAGAACTTGCAACCTTACGATCATGGGTCGACCGCCCTACCCCTACGCCGGGTGAATGAGCTGGACGGGTCAATGACTTGCCTGATGCTGCGGTGGAACCAGAAACCGTTACTCCCATTGTGATTAACTCAGTGGTGGGGTTCAAACCCCAACCGTAACATTTTAGGGGTCCAGCGTGCCGTCCATGGCATCAGACCTGGGATTGTGGTGGAGGACTGAACTTTGTTTGCGTGCATGCGTTGTTTTTGTTTCCTTTAATCGGACAAATGGTGAACACAGTTGGAGTCCACCTTGATAGGTTTTGACCGCTCATCACTATCAGCTGCTTGTGATGGGCGTGGCCGGTCCAACCTGTCAGGGTGGAACCCGCCTCCTGCCAGATGACAGCTGGGATTCTGGACCCGGGGGAGTGATGCTGCCGTCTCCTGGTCTTGTCTTTTATTTTGAAAGACCTTTATTGTGAAGCAGCTTCCCAGTCCTCTGTTCAGGTCTTTGGTGTTTAGAGAAACCTTTTAGTTTTAGTGTTAGCTTCTAGGAAGGATCAACATTTATCAGCAGCTGCCTCTCGTATGGGATTCGAACATGTGTTTGGGAAGTGATTAAATGGCTAAACTTGTCAGTCGGCGCAGAGAACCGCCTTGGGGTAGATTCTTCTTTCATGAGTGGCAAGACGAAACATCTGTCCTCAAATGGTTATTCAGCCTGGTTACACACGCACTGCAAAGGTTCCCATGAGCAAACACCTAAGCTGATCTAAGCCTTAGTGTCGAAGGAGCCACACCACGACTCAATCACCTGACGACCGCTTCCCGTTTGTCATGCACTCTGACCTTCACCGTCCTGTTCCCAACACGCCTCCGTCTATCCGTCTGCCCTGCATTCACATCACACACTCTCCCTTTTCTCCATCCGTCTGTCGCGTTCCCGTCATCCATTCTCATCCAGAGAGCGGCGTCTCAAACCATCGACTGTATCTGAGAACTGGACTGAGTCGGTGAGCGAGCGGGACGTCATCCGTAGAAAATGTACTTCCGGCTCCAACCACATGAAATCAATTCAATCCCCGTTTTTTCACGATACGCCGCCGCCATGTTAGCACCAGACGTCGTCAGTAAGCAGGGAGTGATCCGGGTCTGACTTAAAGTTTCCATGGCAACCACTCTCACCAATCAGGACTGAGCTTGTTAGAAGGCCACAGCCCTACAACTACAGGAAATCTGTTTTGAACGTTGGAGGTGAAGGCCAGCAGGCCCCGCCTACTTTTTTTGAGACATCGGATTCGTCAGTTTATGACTAAAAATACAGAAAATATATCATGAAAAAAATGAGGATTATCATGAAGATGTTAAAGGTTTCAGATCCAGAACGGTTCTTCTGACCAATAGAATGACGGTAACAGCTCTTTATTTCTCCATAGACGTCTATGGGCATCTTGCAGCCAGGGGGGGGAGGGGTCACTCAGTCCAGTTCTCATTTGCAGTCGTTGGCTCTGAAAGTGTGTTATTTCTCCTGTAGATCCAGTGTTTTAAAGTCCAAACCCGGTGGAATCCACTGGCAGGTGTGGTCCAGAACACGGTCCGGGGGGGGCTGCTCCTAATCAACAGCTGCTGTTAGGCACGGTGGTGGGAAGCTGATGATGTGGAGTCGACTCCTTTGTAATCAGATTACTGTAACTGTGTTTGACGGATCAGCTGGGCTCAGACCAACTCAGAAACGGGACACCGGGTCGCACGATCGCTCTGAGACGCCCCGACTGTGGTGGGGCTGCCTGAACGAAACCGTCCTGGGCCGTGACATCATCTGTCCTC